>RMBW01000108.1:0-104788 GCA_004009845.1 Davidsoniella eucalypti | reverse complement strand
GGATGCATTATAGGTCGAGCCATCTCTACTGTCTGTCTGTCAGTTTTTTTCTTTCTTTTTTTTCTTCTTGGATGGTCATATCATTGCTAAGAGGCTATAGGCAACACAGTGTGCTAACTTTGGCTCACTAGTCTAGTATACCTGGCAAATTCTATCAACAGGCTCGTTTGTTACTCCGAAACAAAAATCCCGCTTATTTTCTCATGTTCCTGCATATGATATGTTGGCGTGCAGAAAATACAAGGGCCGGCTTACTGGCTTGCAATTACACATGTACATACAACTAACTATACATGTGATATGTAGAAAAGTACGCGCCGGGAAAAGAAGATGAGAAACAAGACAAAGAAATGGTACCGAGCGTCCAATGACAATACGACGTTGTATATTGTATATATGGGATGAAGAGAACCCCCGTTTGTATACAGACACTTGGGTGCCATGGTATGTTAAAGAAGAACGGCCTTGACAAGAAGGGAATAAAATCTCCATGACGTGAGGTAGAAAGAAAAATCTATATAAACATATATGTGTATTTTTATAGTCATGTGGATAGGTCGAACTGGCATATCCTTGACGTTGAATCTGAGCAATAAATAAGCTCGGCTTCTAGATCTTTAGTGGTCACATTTGCCTCGACGCGCCCTGGGTTGGAGTTCACATAAATACATGGACTACTATAGTCCACGCAGATAAGATAGTGAAGAAGAAAAAGAAGACCCTTGATTTGGCTTGACTCGGATATGCTAGCAAAAGATACCCCATATACCAAGATGACTCCATTGATCAAGCAGGCTAGCTTATGCAATGCAAATCATATCTTAAACCATCCAAATTGATATGGATGTGATATACAGGATTGTTACATTATTTCAATCCACATGTGCCTGAGCATCTCCAATGTTTGTATGTACATACAACTGTCCATCAGATCGGAACTAGGCCATGGGCGCCTAACTAGGGCCAGTCTCAAATTCGGGTTTCTGTCCCTCTTCATAAGATGCTTCGAATATGTGTGCAAGCCAGGAAAAGGACACACTGTGTACCAATCAACTGTGGTTTTTGCCGTTGTCTGAGGGCTTCATTCCCTCTTTCACGTCCTCATTTCCCTCTTCCAAAATGTCCCGCCAGTCAACAAACCTTGGCTTTTCTTCTTCTTCTTTTCTGCAAATCAACTAAAAAATTACATGTCATGGCCTTAGTCCGTGAAACCCACCTATTGTAGAAGATGATACGCAAGCCTCCTACTAGAACAGATATTCGAATTTGACCGGTTAATCCTGATTCCGTACTATACTAGGTGGTGAAGCGATACGAACTAATATCATCTTGGCTTCTACGCTAAAGGAACTTCAAACTTCCGAGTCACTTTGCCTACACAATTCTCCCGAAAATGATGGTTGATACGGTTGTGATTCTTGCCAAGACGACGATCTTGAACACGACTGGTTGCTAGATGTTCATTTTAAAGAGACGAAGAAGGAAAGAATATAGTAGCATCTAATGTGAAGGATCAAGAAAACAAAACAATAAAGTTGGGGAAGGCATGCCAGTCGCCCAAGAAACCCACCTTGTAACTTTGCGCCTTATTAGCTGTATTTAAAGCATGGCATTGCTACAAAGATGAGTTACCTCTGTTGCCCCAAAAAGAGAGGAAGAACAAAGGGTAGGGCTAGACTGAGGCTTTACAAAAAGAAAAAGAAAAAAGTCCAATCTACTCTTATAATCAAATTGAGCATGACGTGAATCTCAATTATGATTTGACTCCTTATACGCATTATTGACAAGCTTCTCGACATGTTGGTGCCGAGCCAATTTTGACGTCGAGTAGCGAATGACCGGACTTTTGGGTGCCCTGCATAGTGTTATTTGCTCATGGTATATTCTGGGGCAATCTATCAGCCAAAGCTGACTTGGCCATGTGGTTTTTTCCCTCCTGTTTTCTCTTTCTTTTTTTTTTTTTCCCTCGCTGCTCCATCATGTGATCTCACAATCTCCGGTCGTACTCGCCCTTCGCATCTAACAAACTACTGCGCTAGGAGGACATGGCAACAGGATCTCTTTCCCAAGCCATTGAGACGAGATGGCATTGCATTGCCCCAAGGTAGGGTCTAGACGGTCCATTAATTCCTTGTTCTGTCTATAAGTGGACGAAATATATGCTACCTGTAATGTGATGAACTACCTCCTAACCTGCACAAACAGACAGCCTAAAACCGGGGCGTTATAGGGCCCTTCCTCCACGAACAAATAGCCATTCAGCCTCGTTCTTCCAATTCGCTCTTTAGACTTTTTTGCGGGTGGGTTTCCCGTGTTTGTTGGCCAACAGCCTAAGTAGGACAGCCACCTTGAGCTGTAACTACAAACACACTTGCCATTGTACACTTTGTCCTCCTCACTGATATTTAAAGATCAAGGTAGCAAAAGGAACTCAACAAACTAGGAGCTTGGGATATCACGGTATCAAAGCTTGCAGAGGAGATCTCAACTACACATAGCATGGCATGAGCTGAGGCTACCGGAAGAGGACAGCAAACTCATGAGCCCACCACCTATACATTTCTCTTCTCTTGTGTCGTTTCTTTTTTTCTTTTCTTCATTTCTGTGTTCCTTGTGATTCGCTGTGCTTGTTCATTATTTTTCAGCAGTTCCTTCTTTGTTTTTTTTTCGACACATCTATTTACCAATATACTATGCTTAAGCGTAATACGAAATGTTGATTCGTCCTATCGACAATGGGGAATGTCTTGCGGAAAATTAAAACAATAGGAAAAAGTACCAACTAAACTCACATCTTTGGTTTTCCCTTCTCTTTGTGTTCACCGATCCAGTTGAACAACAATGAAACAAAAGGACTGTAGCCATAGCTTTCTAGCTCGATTGGAACCTAGGCCTGGCGTAAGGATGGTGGATAGGCGATGATATTGTACCAGTCTTCAGGACCATAGTAAGCGGCTGACAGCAGTCAGAATACTTCTATTCACTTGTATACTTTCATGTCAAATCATAGATTAGGTAGCCGAATACTACCTTCTTTTTTTTTCCCGTATTTTTATACCCGTAGTTATACCAACAATACGAGATGTTGGAATTATCATTATTCGGCTATATTTCCCCATATTCGCCTCTTTGTGTAGACATACAAATTTGTAGAATTGCTATCAATTATATTGGCCACTGTTTGTACATACATTGCAATAGTCTGAGTAGTAAATAACATCAGAACACTCTCCTGTGATATCGCCTTTCATGACTGTCCTACTCGTGAGGATTCAAATATATGGTCGCTTATATTGGCGAACTTTGGTGACTGTTATTCATGTCCCTAGCGTTGATAGTCTAAAGGGAATAGGATATCTGTCGGATATCGAGCTATTTTGATTTCCGTATGAGAGGTGTTGTAAAACTCATAATATATCAATAGATTTTATGTGTACATATAAATAATTCTTTGTACCAATCAGCGACACTTACAACTGTAATTTTAAAGTTGATGTCAGTAGGGTTAAACTACAAAAAACAACCTTGGGCCTAGAATAATGTCATACAATCTTGAAATAGTGTATGGATGGATACACAAAACATCAACAGATTATTCATCATGCCTTCATTGAACAAGTCTGACACTTGCCGTAAAATGAACCAGCCTAAAATATATAGTGAAGTAGGCACAATCATGTAATATTTAGAGCGCTTTTCTAGTGTGGGCGGAGCACCATTGCTTGACAAAAAGGCTTGTGAATCTGCGTCAAGAGGAATTCAGTAGTATGAACATGAGTGGCAAAGAAAGGGAAAGTTTTTAGCTCTAAGCCTCTCGGTCTCGCCTGTCTTTTTACCCCTTCTTTTTTCCAATAGTCGAGCTGAGAAGAAAGAAGGAAAAAAAAAAAAGCACAAAAATACACAAGCGTCATATCGTGCGTTTAGAGTATTATTAAGGCCTTAGTCTAATCCAGTCATATCAATATAGGCCCATAAAAGAAGAAAAATAGAAGACTGGGAGGGGCGGGATAAGATTTCGTCAAACAAAAACGCAATGTATTTTTAGAAACAAAAAAAGGTGCACACGACAGCTTGTGAGACGGCCTAAAAGACAAGATAGAGAGTGAACAAAGTACAGGAATTACAAAATAAAAGGGAAATTAGTGTATTCGGGGACTCCTTTCCTATCCGGATCAGCACAAAAAAGACGTGATGGCTCCATATCGATGGTGTGCATGCTGTACTATGGAATGATTAGACGATCGTAGTACTTTGATCATCTCCCGCTATCTGGTGTCAAATATCAATCGAAGCTATAATTAACCCGATTTTATCTGAAGAAAATCAGGTGGAGAGATCAAAGCCCTCACATGTCAGCAGAGTAGCTGCTCATGATTTGCGATGCAGAAGCTGGTATAATTCAGTCCGTAATATGCTTGAAAACACGAAGTCCAAACTCTCCTGCAGCCAAGAAGAAGCTGCTTTTAGGCTTGTCCCCCAAGAACTGCGTCGTAGGCACCAAGGAAGGGAGCGTCATGCATGGCTTGGAAATCGGTCTGTATATGTATTATCGCCACTTGTCCACCACAAGAATGATAAGGAACGTATAGATTCCATCCGCCGAAGCAAGAAGAAACCAGGACAGAAACAATAAAAGTCTGGACGAGATTGACCTGGCAAGATGTTGTGCAGGGCAGCTTGTGGCTGTGCTCTCGCGATGTTGCGTCTCAGAATCAGAATCGCCCAAGTGGCGACTTGGTATTTTTGGTTTTTGTTTGTTAGCTAGCTCTTTCTCGTACAGAAGAAACCCGGGATTTCAATGCTTTCGTCGAGAGAAATCCAATTGCCAATGAAAAAGACGAGAAACATCGGCCCTGTACGAAACTAAAAAAAAAAAAAAAAAAAAAAGAAAATCATGTGGCCTTAAAACTCATGGTAGACATCGTTGTACTAGACACGTCATTTCTACCATTTAGAAACCGGCCAAGAACATATATCACGCTTAGTTGACTAGGAAGAGCGAGATAAAGCAACTAATCGACGCGATGGAACAAGACAGTCGGTATGATGAGAAAGAAAGAATACTTCCAATGCTGTGTCATCGTCAAGGCGTTGTAACTACTGGAAACCATATCGAAAAAAAGAAAATACGGTATACATCTCAAAGAGTTTGTAGCTGCAGCTAGTAAGCCAAGGTACATATAATTGCTTACTGGATGGATGTGAATATAGGAACTACCGGTAGTTGTAGGATACAATTGCATGATTTCAAGCATATCAGCGAGTACAATAGATGGAGATGGCATTCCTAGCTAAAGACCCTCTATGTAGCCCTGTGAGAGTAGTCTCAGTGGTGGCTTCAGAAAAAGAAGGTATGATTGCTTTTGTAGCCATGCCGTTGTCTCATCATGATCCAGACTATGTATCTACATGTCTACCTATATATGAGTGTACGGTCTTTTGCTGTACCCCCCCTCCCCAGGCGTCCATCATGACTGCTCTTTTGTTGCCATGCATGATTCTGTAACATGTGGCGTTCATTCTTCCTTACAGCCGTCTTCTCCTACCGTGAGTAGTGGTTTTATCATGGTAGAAGTAGACATATAGCTAGCATATGATATGCGAAAGGCTTATTGAGACACTTGAGCCTGGTGGACAATTGGGACATCATGGCCACTGTCTATTGGACTCCTTACTTGAGTCAATACCCCGGAGTTACACACAAAAAGGAAAGAAAGAGGAGTAACATGATTAAAGACCCAACTTGGATCTGTCTTTCAATGGGCCGATCTAGTCCTTTAAGGCCGTACGCTGTCTTCTCAGTTATGATATCATGTCAGAAAATTAGATTAACAACATGAACAGGTCTGTCCAATGGTAATCAACGAATCCACTCTTGCTAACCTGTTGGACATATCAGTTCCGGCGTGAGTATGCTACATGATCATAAACATCCCAACGAACAAAGGAATAAACACGACTTGCCCTTGGGCTCTTAGCATGATCATTGACCCTTCCGAAAGCAAGGAAAGGGAATGAACAAGATGAGGTTATGTTGGCGAACATACGTTCCTTATACCGACGTAGAATGCTACTATGGAACAAAATTCATACAGGAACAAACAATATACTCCCGTTGAGATGCCGCTTAAGAGCTCTAGAACCATATATGAGCGTAGCAGTGAATTTCAGGGGTAAAATGAACTTGAATATTAATGAATAGACAATGAGAATCGACGATGGGACCGATTATATAGACTAGGCTGCGGAAAACATCATCAATATATGATACTTGGCCCACGGATTGGCTAACATCCCAGGCTTGTTAGGAACCAAGACGACGCTTCACATGATATTTACTAATATAAAAGAGGACACTGTAAGATTATGGTGATAAATGTTTGTTATAAATGTCAAAAAGGGTTGTTGATATGCCTAAAGATAATCTACACACTAAGCTAGAGGAATCCTAATCCTGGTTGGTGATTTTCGGGCTAAAAAAAGCAAACTCCGCAAACACCTTGTTCTGAATTCGGCACTCGGCCTATCATGGGATAACTGCTAGCGAGCAATGCCTGGTAGTTGACACGGTAGGTGTGACTACACGGTAATAGAGACAACACACTTTGAACATGGCTAGGCTTAACATGATCTGACACTGATGTAAGTACGACTTGATGATGCCAACTCTAGAAATTACCTGGTGTGCTGCCATGTGCCGTTGTCCCCACTGATCTTGTATGTACTTGATTTTATTGACTTTCGTTTTTGTACGGCAATCCTAAATACTACACTGTAGTGAATCTGTTCCGAGTATGCAACCTCATAGATCCTTGGACCGGAGCTTCTTGATGCGAGCAACACCCTCGAACAATCCACGATCAACAGCAGCAGCGACCGTAAGTGTACCACCAATAATTGAGCAGAGACCAGTCAGGAAGCCAGTAAAAGTCTTGGCACGCTCTTCGCGGTTGACGACCTTCATGGGAGAGATATCCTGTCGGCAGTGTTAGTATGCAGTTGATTCCACATTGCGAATGATGTGACTTGGGTCGGACTTTGGTTATTTACTTACATAGGAGAAGAAGACACCGGGGATACCACCACGAGAATGCTGACGCTCCTGGTGACCTTCAGCAGCATCATTGCCACCTTCCAGACTGCGCTTGTGGCTGGTAACAGAGTATTGGTGGGTATCAATAGCACCACCTAGACCACTGGGGACAAAGCCATCCTCATCGGTGCTGACCATGTGACCCTTGGATTCCCAGCCAAGGGGCAGGTATGAAGTAGGCACGATCTTGACAAAGTACATGAAGTTCCAGTTGGCAGCATTGACTCGCTGAGCCGCGCCATCTAGCGGGTTGCTATTATCTAGACGCTCGTTCGTCATGGTCTTGGGAAGCGGGGGCCGAAACGAAGAGAGTGGATGGTGTGAGTGAAGTCGTGCTTGATGTTGGTACCGCCAGCGTCCCAGTACTGCTTAAGGTCGTGGACGTGCATGTTACCGTTGGAGAACGAGCGACCGGGAGCCAAGTGGAAGTTTCCTACAACCTTGTTGACGTGAAGGTCGCCTTCAATACGGCAGCCCTCGCGGCGTTGCTCCTGGAGACGCTCCTTGTAGTGTTCGCGCGTGCACTGCTCTACACCGGTGCCATCGCCGAAGGCCCAGCTGGAAGAGGCGTAGGCATCACGAACTTCCTCACAAGTGTTGCAGCAGCCTTTCTTCACGGCATTGGCAGGCGCGGTGGCACCGTAGCATTCACCGCAGTAGTCGGGATCCAGGTGCTTGGCGTTCTCATCGGCATCGTGTAACGCAAGAGCCTTGACATCGATGACACGGCCACCATCGGTCTCGGCAGCTAGGCGGACTTTGTTGACGCCGTGCTTAACGCCATGTTGTTGTTCACCAGATACGTCCATGACATCGAGGGTTAATAGTTCGCAGGGTATATGTGGGAACGTTATATTCAAGAAGATATCCATGCGCTCGCCTGTAGTAGATGTGTTAGCAGACTAAGAATGGCGAGGGAGAGAGGGTCTGTAAAGGTGATTATGCATACCTCTGCCTTTGTCGACCACCAGTTCTGGGTGAACGACGACTCTGCGGTAATCTAGCCATTCGCCCAGCGAAAGCCAGAGAACCACAATTAGCGATACGATGGTGACGATGCCACCGGAGGTAGTGCGAATGCGCGCCTCGTCGACTGTCTTGGCGAAAGCATCGAGCTTGACAAATCTAGATTTGCTTGACATGTTGATTTGTGATAGTGTGTTTAGAGGGTTTATCGGCGTATAATGGATGTAGTTTGCGATCTTAGTAGAGTAATGTATGTAGCGGAAGAGATCGGCGCCGGCGGTCTAAGATGGGAAGTGATATCTGGCGATAGCGGGCCCGTTGGCAAGCCTGAGGACGGCCAGATATTCAAAACTTTTAAGCGATCCGATAGCAAGTTGGCCAAAACAACCGATAAGACCGAAAGTCTTTCCGTATTTCGCGTGAACAAAGAACAATGGGCAGCGAAAGAGACCGAGGATCGCAAAGACGTGGAGATGTTGACAAGATGGCGACTAGTAAGCAGCGAACAGCATTGCAGCTCTAGATATGGCGGGAAGAAATGGCAACGATGGCCGTTTCACGGCGAGTTTTGAAGCAATATCAATGATTAAAGAAGGATAAGGAAGCTAAATCGCCAAAGTGCGTCGTCGTCGATTTGCAACAAGATAACTGAAGCTCAATGGCTTTTGAGCGCGGCAAATCCAAGTCAAGCAACAAGTTAATTGAGTAAAAAAGTCTAGCATACGTAGCTCCTAGTGGCTGAATTTCAAGTTGTAGGCGTTAATAAGTCTGATTTCGATCTGGCCAGAACTACACAGCTTAGTACAGAGGGTGCAGAAAAGGGAAAGGGCCGCAGAATTGTGGACACGTCCCCTGCTCGCAACAAAGAAGTTGCGACGAGCCTACTACATTTTGTTCCTGGCTGGCTCGTTCTAAAGCTTCTTTCTGCTGTTGCTTAACACAGTTTAGCATCCACGATGTTGATTGGTCGGGCGGCAGAACATCGGCACAGCCTTGCTGCCGTCCTCTGTCATTGGCTGCGCAGCTTCCCAAGGCTGAAAGTTTTGCAGCAGCAACCAAGAGCGCGATCAAGCTAAGAAGAACTTCTTGGGAAATTCTTGAAAGCGACGTTCGCTAAGATTATCGTGATCCAGATTCTTAGATTCTTAGCATAGAAGTCTCCCATCTGTGCATTAATCTTTTATACCATTGATTTTATTCTTGTCAAGCTCTCTATATCTGTTTCTGGAGTCGAAAAGAAGCTTTATCTTTTGCTGCAGCTCTTATATGAAGTCTTGCCATATCGAATTAACACAGTAGCTCGCAGTCTATCTCGAGCTTCATCTTAGCATCATGTCTGCAAAAGTGCCTTCCAGAGTTGTCTTCGTCGGAAACATCCCATACGGTACGACTCCGATCTACCACTAGCCACATAAATTCCCATCACTAACAATTCAATCCTCTGGAGCAGATCTTTCCGAGGAGCAAATCATCGACATCTTCAACAGTGCCGGCAAGGTTTTGAATTTCCGTTTAGTCTACGACCGCGAAACTGGCAGACCCAAGGGCTTCGGCTTTGCAGAGTATTCTGACTCTGGTACGTGCTCAATATAACAGCTAATCCAAAGACGGCGAGTCTTTGACAATATACTAACATGCTATTCTATCCAACAGACTCTGCTTCCTCTGCCGTCCGCAACCTACACAACTACGAGATCAAAGGCCGTCGTCTGCGTGTCGACTTTAGCAACGAAGGCGGAACTGAAGACGAAGATGGCGAAGGTCCCTTTGGAATGGGCAGCTCTGGCAGTGGTGGTGGCCTTGGTGGAATTCTAGTGGGCGGCCCTAGCGTCCCTCCGACGCCCAGCACACTTCCTCCTCTTCCCGCTGGCAAGGAGCTGCCGCCTGGAATTACGTGCGCGGACCAGATCTCACGTACTCTGTCAACATTGCCGCCGTCGCAGATGCTGGATATCCTCTCACAAGTCAAGTTACTGGCCACAAACGAGCCTAACCGCGCCGTCGAGCTGTTTGAGACCGCACCACAGCTGGCCTATGCCATCTTCCAAGCCTTGCTGCTAATGAACCTGGTGTCGCCTGACAACATCTATAGCGTGGTGGATAGAAGCCAGCTTGCGAATTCTGGCTCCATGCCGGTTCCAGTCAGCGCTCCCGTTCCGCCATCTGCACCAGCAGGATACGCCGGTGCCAACATGGGTGGTGGTGGTGGTTACGGCATACCACAACACAATAACGGCAATAACAACAATGTTCCGCCACCATCAGCACCTACTGGCCCTGCGACATACAACCAGCAACATCAACATCAACACCAACACCAACAACAAGCACAGCAGTATCAGGCTCCGCCTCCACCAGCCGCTGCGCCGGCCCCAGTGGTCGACCAAGATCAAGATGCGCTCATGCGCGCCGTCATGGAGTTGCCACAAGAGACTATAGATGCGCTACCAGAGTCTGAGCGGATGCAAATTCTAGCACTCAGAGCGAGCTACCAACCAGGACGGTAAGGGGAGCTTTTCTTTTCAGCAGAGAAAAACAAAAACGTATTCTCTGTATATTTATTTTTTTCTTTTGGTCTTCGTTCTATAATGATGGGTCACATCGGTGGGGTTCATAGGGTTTCCTTTTCTATCCTTTGGTTTTTTTTTCGTCTCTTTTCTTGCGTTTTATTCTCGGAGTTTAGCGCCCGTTTAGTATGGTTCGTGCTTGATATCATGGCCTTTTCATATATTTTCGTCATATCATGCCCTCAGATCTTGTCCTTTGAAAGATGAGCGGCTTCCAGCAGGTTCTAATTTATATCAAGTCAAAATAAAACAAAATCAATATTACTGTAGCCTCTTTTTACATGTGAAGGAAGTCACTGATATCTCTTGAGCTCTTCTCCCTTCTGTTCACGAACATCATCTAAGAAATCGACAATGTCCAAGAGACTTGTCAAGGTCATCATCCGGGCTTTCTCCGACTTTGTCAGCAGCGTACTTTTGTCCGGTCCCATTCCTGGGCCACACATTTCACTCAAGTGATGCTGTAGCAAAGCTAGTGGCAGTGGAGCCTTGATTGCATTACCCAGAAACACCTCGACAGCCTCCCATGGGCATGCTTCGTAGCCTGCGTACAGAGCTGGATTGGCTAGAAGGCCGCGCGCTGACATGAACCCACGTAAGCCGGTGCTACTGGGCCGAGGCACAAATGGCTCGGCAACGTCCGTAGCGGTGTTGGTGAAAGTGTTTGGGGTCAACGGTAGGTCTGACATGGTGAAGACGTCGCCAGATAACAGGATTGGCACACGGTGCGAGTATTTTTCTAGTAGGATGTTGAGAGACTCGGTGAATATAGGCGTGCTGGAGGGCGTACAGCGTGTGCGCGGATGAATCGTGATCCAGTCGGGCCGCGGCTCAGCTTCGTTATCACCGAGGACAGTCTCGATGAAATCCATAGTCTTACGAAGGTCTGTGTGGACACGAATCTTCACACTGACACTGCGGCCTCGACCGCCCTCTCGATCTCGAGTCCAGCCGTCGGCGGCTAGTCGTCGACGTGTTTCGATGACCATGTCACGTACAAGCTCCCGTCGCTCCATTAAGGCAGCGCCGAGAGTCTCGGCACACGCCCAACCCTGTGGGCAACCACAGTTGAGATCAACACCGCTTACATACCGGGCGACGAGAGTTGCAGCTCGGCCAAGTTCCTGGGGATCGTTGGCTCCAAATTGGACGATTGTAGGTGGCGATTGAGGGCCTACGGAGTCCAGTGTAAGATCTAGAGATGAGGGTCGGTTAGGGCAAAAGTTCTGATATGGTGGTTGTAGATCACGGAGATTGTAGGTAGTAGACGTCGAGGTGACTGTATTTGGAAGATTGGTGATATCCTATTACGAATAAGGATAACGAGTTCACAAGGCCATAGAGGGCCACAGCCAGACTGGCTATCTTGTGTTATAGGCATGTAGTTAAATATTATGGGGTTCATTATACGGTCCGGCGGTATTAGAGACGGAGGAATGGCATTTTCTTACTACTTACCGCTGTCGCGTGCAATCTGATTCCGGTTAAACTCCTTTGCCAAGATCATGGGCGTATAACACAGGTCTGTACCGAAGTGATGCACTGTCTGACGGAACGCAAGCTATATGAGAAAAACACGGCATCGCCATGATTAGCTACTGCCGTCTGACTTGTTGCTGCGGTTTGGATAGTAACGGCAAGCGGATGGAGGAATTGGAGTTCATAGCATCCTTAGGGCTAGAACAGCAGCGAGACCAGCTCGGTTCTTCATGTCGTAATGAGCAGGTGCTTATACAATCTGCCTAAAAACCTTGTACATATATGTACGGAGACTAAGAGAGTATCGGCTCTGATATGATATGTGATGTTACAGGTGATGGAGGAAATATTGGATATATCTAGCCGATCCATGAGACATATCATGTCATTCCGGCATCATATCTCTCCGGACATCATGAACTACTCAGAGATACGAAATGCACAAGGCATTGCCACAGACTAAAATGGAGCCTAGAGTCTTTGTTGTCTTACCTTGCTGTAGCGCACCATTGGGGCCAGAACCCTCAAGAAGCGATCCTCTGCTTGAGCAATATCGAACAGCTTCAGTGGACTACATATCTCAAGGGTTAGCAGGGTTAGCATGTGACACCAGCGATGACAGAGATACTGAAGAAATGGGCAGAGCCCGTGCCACTCGGACGTAGAGGCCCCTTTTTCTTAGGGCCTAAAAGGTGTGCCGTGACTTACTGTATGATTTCGGGCGAGGACCCCGGCTGGCCGCCCTCGACCTGGTCAAGCGGTACTGCCATGGAAACGATACGACTATGTATAGTTGGGGGGGATAAATAATATGTGTCATCCGAGTCCAGAGTCAAAGCCACTGAGTCTTCATATGACTGACTAGCCAGATAGTTACTTCCAATAGAACAGGCTAGAGAGAGTCCGCGGCGGTACAAATCTTGGCAGCTGGACGCAACAAAGGATAAATGCTCCGGTGATTGAAGATTTATCAGGCCTAGACTAGAACGTGGAGGCTGTCATTCACTGTCTAGTTCTTGATCTTAGCTCTTTAGTCTCCAAAGAGTAACATTGCCTAGATCAGCGATAATTTCTCCGGGCGTAATACAAGAAAAGCAAAGCTTCTGATCCCGCTATTAAAATATCGAGGAGTGGTTGTTGTCGACTTTTTTATGACAATGGATAGGCTAAAAAAACCCCATTTAATTTGTATATCGAGTCATTTTTTATCAACTTGTTTGCTTATTTAGATCCTACTAAATTATATGTACTAAGAATGTGGAGTCTCATTAGGTCATTCCTTGTTCAGAAGCCCTTGAGCAAAGACCCCAACTAACTAGTAAAATATGAAAAATATCGTAAGTGAACCTCAAAAGGGCAACTGTATAAAGAAGCTACAAAATAAAACCCTCGACAAAAGCAGGGCTCTTGCCGTCGCCGGGTCGTAGCATTAGTGGAGGGTTAGGGTTGCTCTTTTCTCGCTTCCGTCTTCTCTTTTGTATCTCTATATAATCTTTCTTGCTTTGCTATTGATGGCTATATATTTTTTTCTATTTATTGTTTCTTGGCCATATCCAAACATTCTCACGTTGCGTTATGAAGTCGGTCCGATGCAGACTCATGATGCAGGACCATATGATAGTTGGTCATGATTCTGATGTCAACACGACACCAAGATATTCATGTGATCCAGCTCTGCCCTGTTGATTCCATTCATTCCATGGATTCTATGACTTCTATGGAGATCAGCAAGGCTGCAACTGCCGGAGAAGCTGGGTGGCAGAGAAAATCAAATTGTCGCTGTGCGCCACGAAGAAAACAGAAGCCAAATGACTGACCAGCCTTGATTTTTAGTCTCGCGGTCTTCTGGTCATTCATTGCTATTCACTGTTTGTTTGCCTATCAACTAATTGTTTTTAGTTGTTGTGCCTTTGGCATATCTGACAAGTCTAGAATCGCTAGTCGTTGAATTTAACGTCAGACCCAAAGCCATTCATGGCGAAGATCTGGTTCGGCAGAGTTGCATTTGACATGAGTTTGCAGTGCAGAATTCTTTGGTTCTGACTTCAGGAACTAGCCAGCCTGCCCGCGTACCTATTTATTGTAGTTGCTGCTAGTTGTAGTTGTCCCTACATACACACTAGTGTGTCTGAGTGCATCTGGAAGGCCTGGAGAACTGGACTGTCGCACTTAGTTCTTCCGGCATCATCTGATAGCTCATCTCCTTCTGGTGCCTTTCTTTATGCACTAAACCATACAACCAGTCTTGTTTGCCTGTGTTCCTAAGGCATATCCCGTTTTGGCTCAGAATCTTTATTTCCTTTACAGTGTCTGTTGCTCCTTCACGAGCTCCTTTAAGGCAGGTATAGCGCGTGGACTTGGGGTTTGAAGCAGTAGCTCATATTTCAGAGATACATATCTGATTTCCCCTCATTCACCCCGGACTTTGTCCAGACAAGGTACGACGAACAGGCCCGTCCGTCCTCTTGCCTCCAGATCAGCGCGCCGAAGAAGAACCGCCAAAGAAACAAGGGTCTGTGTTCCAGGCAAAGACTCTGACTGTTCATTTGTGAGCTTCTCTTCCGCCTGTTCGTCTTGCTGAAGCAACGGAAGAAATGAAGGATACTGGAGATCTCCAATACTATTTGAATTGCAACACGATCCCAAAAGAAAACTGATATATCAGTAATCTTGCAAATAAACCACACGCTTCTTGCTTCCTCTCCACGCCGTCATTCACAGAAAAACGAAGTGTACAGACTTGGGATTCGCGCCGAATGCTACTGCCTACTTGCATATAACAACGTTCCGCCAGTACTAAAAGAAGCACCGATGTACGCCCTTGGGGTGGTGTTTGTGCATGCAACCCTGTGCATGGACTCTGGGGCGGCTTTGTACTATACATATATGTATGTATAGCAAGTAGATTGCAGACTAGAGTAGACTAAACTGGCTCCGTAAAAGCACGGTTAATTTGTTTGTATTTGTTTAAACCTCCATAGGCATGCAAATACATATCAGTGGAAGCAGGGGCAGTTCGCAGCGTATAAGAGCATCTCAGCGAGTTGAGTACCTCAATGGCATCACAAACAGAGGAGGCGTTTGAAACATCAAATCACTACTATGCGGATAAAACAAAGCGAGATTGCCGGGACACCCAATGTAAGACGAGTAGCAACTCAATATCTATACCAAAGCATTCTACAGAAGAAAGCTTGCAATATAACCGGTCAGCGAATAAGAGGGTTAGCTTGGCCAGCAACTGTGTTCATTGGTCACCCACGATCCTAGTCAGTAAAGCCTTTAATATCATGACAGCGTTCATATAGAAGGCTCAAAACTGTAACTGCCATAGCTCAAGGCAAATGCCTCGGGCAACGCTATCAAATCTGGCATACTACATCAGACACTCCAAGGCAGCGTCTAACCCGCTAGCAACGCGGCAAATACAATTTATAGAACAGAGCAATTGCGTTCCTACGCCAAAGAAAGACATATATATCAGGCCGCATTGCCCCGTCCGTTCTGAGCTATATTCGGACCTTTCTCTTTCTTTTTTTTTCTCTATCCGTCCTCAGACACTTCTTGTCTACCGCTCGGTCGTCTCTGTTTGCCTCTTTTTCTTCTTGTGGCGTCGCCATATCTACGGACTTCTCTCTCGCTATACACCATGCTTCCCAAGGCGGCTCTTGCGGCCCTTTCGCTGGCCGGGTCCTCGCTGGCCCTCAGCTCTTCCGAGTGGGCCAAGCAGTCTATCTACCAGGTTCTAAGTGATCGCTTTGCGCGTACTGATGGATCGACAGCTAGCTGCTCGAACTTGGCCAACTACTGTGGTGGTTCGTGGCAGGGCCTGATTAACAACCTGGATTACATTCAGGGCATGGGTTTCACTGCTGTAAGTATATCTCGGTGACGTCACATTATGATGTGTGAGCCAGCTGGGCTAATGTTATCATCATATCATAATAGGTCTGGATTTCGCCTGTCGTTGAAAACATCGCAGCCGCCGGAAACGTTGACGGGTAAGCTGTAAATATAATATACGGACCACTGTCGCCATCATAACTGACACGATATAGTGATTCATACCACGGATACTGGGCTAAGAACTTCAACACCTTGAACTCTAACTTTGGCGACACCACCTCGTTCAAAGCGCTTTCCGCTGCGCTACACAACCGTGGCATGGTATGTACTTAGGATATCATCCATACAACCCTATATGTAGACCCTACCCACTTACACAATTTCTTTCGCTACTTTCTAGTATCTGATGGTTGATATTGTCACCAACCACATGGCCTATCCGGGCTGCCAGACCTGTGTCGATTACTCGACATTCACCCCCTTCTCGAGCTCGTCATACTTCCACTCTCCTTGCACCATAGATTACGATGATCAGACGTCGGTCGAACAGTGCTGGCAAGGTGACAACTCGGTGTCGCTGCCCGATCTGCGCACTGAGGACTCCGACGTGCGCTCGTTCTTCAACTCCTGGATTTCTGATCTGGTGTCCAACTACACCATCGATGGTCTTCGTATTGACAGTGCCAAGCACCAGGAGACTTCCTTCTGGTCTGGCTTCGAGGATGCTGCTGGCATCTTCATGCTAGGCGAAGTCTACAGCGGTGACCCGTCATACTTCCTGCCCTACCTTAACTATTTCCCTGGTCTGCTCAACTACCCCGTGTACTACTGGATCCAGCGCGCATTCCAGTCGTTCAGCGCTACCACTTCGGAGTTGTTAGCCGGCATCAACACCATGAAGTCGGGTACTTCCAACACGAACCTGCTGGGCTCCTTCATTGAGAACCATGACCAAGCTCGTATGCCATCGTGGACCAGCTCCTCGGCCGACATTGGTCTAGTCAAGAGCGCCATCGGCTTCTCCATGCTGATGGACGGTATCCCAATCATCTACCAGGGCCAAGAGCAGGGCTTCACCGGCGCCAGCATCCCCGCCAATCGTGCCCCTATGTGGACCAGCCTAGATACGAGCAACACGCGCTACCAGTGGATTGCCACGATCAACAAGATCCGTTCCGGCCTGATTTCTAACGATGCCGGCTACACTACCTACCAGGCTGTTCCCTTCCAGCCGTCTTCGACTAGCATTGGTCTTCGCAAGGGTACCACTGGCAAGCAGGCTATCAGCGTCTTTACCTCGGGTGGCTCTTCCACTAGCAACTCGGTCACGCTCGGCAGCAGCGGCACCGGCTACTCGGCCAACCAGGCTCTGGTTGAGCTCGTTTCTTGCACCCAGGTCACTGCTGCTTCGGATGGCTCTGTTACTACTACTCTGTCTAGCGGTCTGCCCAAGGTCTTCTACCCTCTGAGTGCTCTCAGCGGTACCGGTCTGTGCTCCAGCATCACCGGTACTTCGGCTGCCAGCACTACCGCTACCACTACTACCTCCACTTCGGGCTCTTGCACTGTGCCTACCAGTGTTGCTGTTTCTTTCACGGAGACAGTCACTACTGCCTATGGAGACTCTATCAAAATGTAAGTTATCCCTAACATAACCCACCCCCTTTGTCTCATCTGCACCACGAGAACGTTTATACTAACCCTATCAATCATAGCTCTGGTAACATCTCGCAGCTGGGTAGCTGGGCCACTGGAAGTGCTGTTTCTCTCAGTGCTGCTTCGTATACTTCAAGCAACCCCATCTGGACTGTGACTATCAACCTACCGGCTGGAACTACCATTTCGTACAAGTTCATCAAGGTTTCTAGCTCGGGTACAGTGACCTGGGAGAGTGACCCTAACAGATCTTACACTGTCCCTTCGAGCTGCGGTGTAACAACAGCTTCTGTATCGACTAGCTGGCAGTAAGGATGGTGTGGAGGATGTGACTTTGTATATGCACGGGTACAGTCACTATGAAAAAGAGGCGTAAACACGGAGACTAAAGAGCGAGAAGCTATAAGCATACGCTGTGTGGGTTTTTGAATGAATATAATAATGAATAACATAACTGTGCTGACTCCTCTATTGTTTTTGCGAAATATCAGACAGACAGACTTGGCCTTAGATCCTGGGCTCCGAAGTTATGCATCAGACGTATAGATGCCCGATATGACTTGCATAATATGTTCACTGACGGAACTTCTTGTACGAACCAAAGACAAGAATGTGACAGTCCAGAAAATACTGGGCACTGTCCTTATACAGGCGAAGGGGGAGGGGCATATGTTGAGGAGGACAACACACGGATCAACAAATTCAAGTAACATAGGACAAGTCACGAAAAGAAACATGACAGACCCTTAGCTTTGACATTGAGAAGCTTGGGCCAAGAAAGAAAAGAGCGGTCGAAAACAAGAAAAAGAGGGAAACGCAAAAGCAAAAGAACCCATCCGAGATTATTTTTTTTACGGTGCTACAACGTTGATGCCGAAGGGCCAAGCCAGGCTGGCTATACGATAAATCCAACAATGTATATCATAAAGAGAGAATCATAGTTGGAGGAAGAGCGGTCGGTACTTCTGTTTTGGAGTGTCTCTATTTTTGAAGATATTCGGTAGCCGAGCTCTGTTTATAGTTTAGGCTCGGGTCTCGAAGTAAATACATGTATATACCAATTAAGAAATATACTCTTTCTTTTTCTACCTCGTTTTACTTAATTTCGGCATGTCTTCGGTTTCAGAACCGGATTCAAAGACAAACATCTTGATGGGGAGACACAGATAAGGTTGCTGATGCTCTAATTCTAAGTTTTAAATAGTCTAATATGCAGGCTTGCCCGCCTATGTACTAAACCGTCCCGCTGTAAGGCACAGCCGCCTTATTTGCATTGATACAATGGAACCAAAGGCTGTTATTTTGTGCATTCCATGTGCTACTAGATGGCATTTTTTGAGACGAAAAGCAAAAAGGGAATGGAACAAGAGGCCAAAGCTTTCAGTCGGGCATCTTTTCTCTTTTCTCAAGTACAGCTGTCTCATCGTCGTGTTAGAAAAAGAAAGAGGAAGACGTTAGGAAGAAGATCGACATCGTCCATCCCCCTTGCTAATAGAATCTACTCCAGCATCCTAGCAGGATCCATGACACTGGAAGACCGAGAAAGACGGCATTCCCCCTACTAGGGTAGCTCAGAACAAGAAGAAAGGGAAATACATACATAGCTACAGGAAGTCGAAGTACATCTGTGTATACAACCAGAAAAAAAGAAATACGTGCGCACGTTTGTCTCAGCGTTGTCCTGTTTATGAGAACTTGAGATCTTTAGTCTTGGAGTATCAAATGGAAGAATAGGCTACTATGTTTCATTGTATGAATCCACGGCTCTTGGCATGAGATGATTCCCCAATCCGTCTCTTTGTTTATTTTTTACTTATTACTATGCCTAACTACATAAGCGTAGCCGATGATGCTACCGAAGGGGGGGGGGGGGTAAAATACAGATAAAATATAGAAGCGCTGATTATCACACCAACGTGCTTCGCCTTGCCTCCTCAGGGCTGATCTGTAATACGTTTGCCTTGCAGAATCTTGGCACTACAAGCTTGGCGGCTGCTCAACTCTGTAACTACGTCAAAAGAAGACCAACAAAGAATGGCAGTCGTGAGAAAGAAGGCATCCATCCCTGTTCCGTATTCCATACCCTGTTCTTCCTACTGTGTATTCACGTTCGACATATGTACGGTAGAGAGAACGAGCAATGCCTATGCCAAGCCGTTCGTATTACATGGAGTGTATGTATAGAACATGGCACGGCTATGGTACTGTCGTGTATGAGATCCGTATAGGCTCTATACGCCACCATCGGCAAGTACCCAGCCTGAAGAGGCGACCCTGATGTTGGTTTTGGTGACGGTGCTGGCCAAGGCCGTCACTGGAGTGAACGGGGAGCCTGCTTTTCCGACGTCTGATAAACATATATAAGCCGACCTGATGTCCTCTCTTCTTGTCTTCATCTTGGTCTTTCCTCTTCACCCAGCATCCTCAGCTACACATTCTTTCACTACCAACCCACTTTCAATCATTCTTTCTTTACCAACCAAACAAACCCACATCACACCAGTCACCATGAAGTTCTCTGCTGTCCTCGCCTTCGCCGCCGCCGTCATGGCCAACCCCGTCAGCCGCCAGAGCACTGTCAGCTTCTACGAGCTGTACACTCGCTCGTAAGTCAACACCCTCGTGTGTCTTTGGAGTCTCAGCCAAGAACCGTCTGCTAACATACACTGCTCTCTAGTAACGTTGCCGAGCTTAACAACAAGGCCGTCAACACCAACGCCAACCGTGCCGGTATCTGGACCAGCAACACCACCGCTATGCAGGTTGCCTCGACCGTCGGCAACATTCTGTACGAGCCCGGCTCGGCTGACCAGAACTACCTCGGCCTGGACGCCAGCGATGCCAGCACCCTGGACGCCCTTATCCTCACCAACCTCGAGGCATCTGGCTTCGCCTACGACCAGTTCGGCCTTACCCTGCGCGCCCCCGAAGAGGATGCCGGTGACGCAGCTGTCGGTAGCCTGTACAATGTCACCTGGTACGGTAACAACGGCTGGCTCGCCACCCCCCTCCAGGAGGCCGGCTGGCAGCTATTCAGAGCGCCCAGCGGCGGCGAGGATGTCGTCGTCTCTAGCGCTTTCATGCCTGTCCAGGTCATCGCCAAGCTGGTCGCCCAGGTTGCTTAAATCACACGACTTAACGAGCCCCCCACTGCTATGCGGCACGATCGCTTGCCCTCTTTGCCTCCGTGCTGGAACACACCTTAGATAGTTTTACTTAATATTAGCATGTCATGAATGATAATCACCATGGCATTTTATGCCAATTATAAAAATAACTCGCAGAGTCCCCATTTGACTGTTTCATGTGTCGAGAATTAATGGCCTTGCACCGCCTGTTGGGAAGAAACGAAGCTAAATTAAAGTAGACTTACACATATAACTAGGTCTCATATTCAGCTTGAGGATTGCTGACTCGTACGACGTTCACTCGTCTATTTATTCGGCCTCTAAACTACAGCCACTTTATGTCTTCTACATATCTTATCCTCTAACTTTGTCGTCTCGTTTCCCGCGGATTCCGAGCATCCTCCTTTTGCAATAACTCCCATCCCAATTCAGATATGGTGTATTATGTAATACAGTTTACACCTTGCCTTTTTTTTTTTTTTTTTTTTTTTTTTTTTTTGCTCTTTCTTCATTGGCCTACTCCTTAAAAAATGGAACCTGTTTGTAGATGCCGAAGCCAGAGCTTCACCCGACGAAACAATCTTTGGCGAATTTTCAACATTATTACACTCAACTAATTGTAGCTGGTAAAAAAGGCTGAAAGTGCATTCGTACAATGCAAACTTACAACATTCTAATGCGGGGAAGCAATCACACGAGGTTTATACTACATTGTATGTGAATGGCATCTATCCAATCAAAGTCTACATAGTCTTCCGTATGCTCATTTGAATGGCCCAGCATCTTCATTCAATGATTCATCAATATTCTTATAGAGTCTTGGTTTTGGCATAGACCGATTAGATACATGCCGATTTTGTGATTCAATCTCTAGTATTTCCCTTACTAAAGTTAAGCGAAAAGAAAAAAAATTGGTACCAAAATTCGACCCGCCATCAAAAAACTATCGTGAAAGCGCACCAAGAAGTAATAACAAGAGCCCCCCTTCCATATATCCCTGCTGCTTATTCCTTTAGAAGGGCGCATGAGGACCTAAATGAAACTATGGAATTAGGTGCATATGAATACAAGAAAGCAAGAAGCCAAATAGAGGACCACTTGACAACAGATGATATGTTATGTATGCCAAGCATTGCAATTGGTCATTTTGATCTAGAGTTTAAAGTGTACCACTCACGCCGAATCGACGGTTGATTTGATTATATTTAACGTCTACCTAAATCAAAAAGGGCTCCGAATCGATGGGGCGGGGACCTATGGAGGAATTTGGTGGACTACGGTTACTGGAATTACCCCTACTGTTTGTGATATATCTTGGATCTTGAGTATCAAGAAGGGGATCTTCTAAAGCGGCGTTTCGTTCTAGCTAGTGGTAGGAATCAATGTCCTCTTTGTAATACACTTGTTGGTTGTCCTATCGGTTCTGAATGAACAATGAGTCGCTTTTGCCGAACAAGATGATCAATACAGCCCTAAGTCACCTGGCTATTAACTTTTCCCTTATATACAGATGTAGACAACCAGTACCAAGAACCAAATGGGGTTTCAACTCTAAATGAGAAGACGTAGGAACTTACTGAATAAACTTCGTTTTGATTGTCTTGTTGGCAGTTTGAAGTTGATTCTTTTTCATTTTTCAATGGAATTGGGATGATGCACAGATTAACCAAGTTTTATTGCAAACATGGACTGAAGATTCTAATAATAGAGGCCGGCAGAAACAAAAGGCGGTGAACCTGGTATCCCAATTAGGCGGACGTATTCGGAGTGTTAAATAGTGTGACCATATTTTAATGAAACCCAACTTACTCATTCAGCTGATGGTGCCCCTAAGATCTGTGTCGCCGCCTGTTCTATGCCGGAGGGAACCACCGGGACAAACCGCTGTACAGCGCCCTTCAAAGCCAACACAGGCCTAACTTGTGCCCCACACTGTCAGCAATGCCTGTTTTTTGTTTTTTTTTGTTAGTTCAACAGTCAGCATGTCCCCACCATGGGAGAAAGTTGATCGAACCTTAAGTCACCTATCCGCATTACTATAAAAATACATAATACCATACAATACAATTGACAAAGAAACTAAGAATGGGAAGCGATTGATTGTTTCGGAAAAAAGGAAAGGAACGTCTTGGAAGACGTAAAGTAGAGGAATAATGGGCATCAAACACTAAAAAGAATTACAAGACCTGATTGCTTTAACAACTAGAAAACTAAGTTTCTGAATCCAGGTAGGCTTTTTCTTATAAGTTGGAGATGTCACATGCATTCAACCGCCTCCTCGGTTGTTTGATTTTTTGGTTAAATCTGACAAACAACGATTCGACGATAATCATGCGGATCCAGTGATGATATGACACAGCAACAAAAGGAGAGGCACCACATTGATTTTTAGATTTTTTTTTCTTCATTTTTGGATTATATAGACCCCCCTCTTGGGTTTTACGTTTTTTTTCTTCCTCACCCGAATTGCCGGCCGTTGGGCCAGTCATGACTGACATCCTCTAGTTAACCAATGTGGTAAACAGAGTGGCTCTTTCTTTCGCTGAGGGCAGTGATACCCAAGAAACATAAAGAAAAATGCAGTAGTAAGAATAGACAGAAATACAAAGGGAAGGCTAACAGTCAATAGAAAGCTCATTTTTCTCCCCTTTCTCTAACATACCAAAAGCAAAAAGAAAAATAGAATACAGCAGCAAAATGTAACAAACAGATTTAGAAGAAACAGCAAGTGGGGAGCTTAGTGCGAGAGATGGTCACAGATGCCGCCTCGTCTCGCATTACTCGTCGTTTTATAAGACAAATGCACCCTAGACGCAGGGTATTGTTGGCTTGAGGCCGTGGTGATATTGCTCCAAAAGGTCTCCGTCTATTATCCACCGGGAATAGAATCAAATAAGCGTGGAAGGAAGAGAAAATAATGAAAAGCAAAGAGAAACGATTAATTTCGGCCTCTATGCAAGAGCATTTGGTGGATATGTAGGAGGGAATGGTCAATGTACAAAATGAATTAAAGAAAAAAACAAAAGGTAAAAGTGATGGCGTCAAATGCACTCATGTGTGTGTAGGCATGGCGGGCCAATTTATCGGAATATCAAGGAAGTTCTGACTCGGATTAATTCGGGGGCGCTGCTACTGGTAAGCTTGATCATCGAACTTGCAGTAGGGGTTAGTCAAGTTCTGATAGATGAAATGAATAAAGCTTGAAAGTAAGTCATCTGTGAATGAATTAGCTGCTATTTTTACACGGCAAGCTCCTTCTTCAGCGAGGCCACAGCCAGACCGGGGTTCAGGCCCTTGGGGCATGCGCGAGTGCAGTTGAGAATGGTGTGGCAACGGTATAGTGACATAGAGTTGTCTAGGGCCATCTTGCGTTCGGCCTTGCGCTCGTCACGCGAGTCAGCGAGCCAGCGGTAGGACTGCAGGAGAATGGCAGGACCCAGGTACTCTTGCTGGTTCCACCAGTAAGAAGGGCACGAGGTTGCGCAGCAGGCGCACAGAATGCACTCGTAGAGGCCATCAAGCTTCTTGCGGTCCTCCTTGCTTTGGCGGTATTCCTTTCCCTGTAAAGAGTTAGTACCGTCTATGCGACATCACGAGACATTGCGTCTGGTCAATGGGAAGGAGAATGTATGTGACATACGTCAGGCGAAGGGGTGTCGCGCTGGAGGTAAGGCTTGATAGACTTGTACTGCTTGTAGAAGTGTGTCAGGTCAGGAACCAGGTCCTTGACCACATACAGGTGAGGCAGAGGGTAGATCTTGTCTTCAGCGGTAGTCTCAGGAATTCGGCCTATAGATCCCAAAAAGTCGAGTAGTTAGTATGGAATAGACAGTCAATTGCATTATTGAACAGATACACGAAGCCATTGGTAAGCCCTCGATGCATTGCCATGTTGTGGTGAGGTTCAATGGATGTTGCCAAGCTCTCACGTGTTACCGAATTGATTCCGAGGAGCAGCTGCCCAAGCCAGGCCGGGCCGGGCCACGCACACTAAGACCGGAATATGCGAGGGTGGAAGGGCAGAAGTAGGGGGAAAAAGACGTACAGAGGCAGGCAAGAGTGTTCTGGCCGTTGATGTTCATGGCACATGAGCCGCAGATGCCCTCGCGGCATGAGCGGCGGAAGGTCAGCGATGAGTCCTGCTCGTTCTTGATGCGCAGCAGAGCATCCAGCATCATGGGGCCGGTCTTGTTCAGATCCAGCTCGTAGGTCTGCATGTGAGGCTTCTCGGCGGGCGTATCCGGGTTCCAGCGGTAGATGGTGAACTTCTTCATACGTGGTGCAGCAGAATCAGAGATGGTGGCCAGGCCACGTGTGAAGGTCGACGGCCGGAAAACAGGCGCGGCAAGCTTGGAGGTCGAGGTCGCGACGACCCGGGTGGTAGAGCGGAGAGATGCCATCATGGCTGTGGTTGAAGTGCAAACGAAAGCAAGAAAACAAACAAAGATAATAAGAGGGAGATGTAGAGACGGTCAGCAATGCTGGCTGGAGGATAAAAGAAAATGAATGGAAACAATCGAAGGCACAATGGCAGATGATCAAAGTCGGTGGTCTCGGGATGAGTTGGAGTCTAAGTTTTGCAGTTGAAAAGTCCACAGGCAATAATAGTCTTTCTTCTTTACCTTGGCTCTACAAATAGGTACAGCAAACTAAAACTAAAAGCTGACTGACTTGCCCAGCCAAAGTTGTGCCCCAGCATAAACCACCTCGGTTATTTGGTGATTAGCTAGGGCGGGATGGACCAATCAGCGTGCTTTCATTTTCAATGAGCAAAGAGTGCCCGGCGGGAGCCCACTAAAGATGGAAAATGCCGCTAGGAGTGCCTGTAAGTGGCAGCTAAGTATAGCTGTATATCACACGTGACGCAGCAGCACGGCTATTTTACGGCTTAACATGCCAAAAGCGTAACGTTCTTTCCCGTCATAAGGGCATCTAAAAAGCGGGTTTTGTCCGTAGAAGCACAAAGACGTGGTTGCATTTTAACAAAGCTGTCAAAGTTTGTGTATAGTACATACACAGCTAGATATATGGGATTGATTGTAGTAAGGTAGTAAACAATAGTATTGGAGTCAGAATTCTCTGTAATACTCAAAGAGCTTTGCTATAGTGAAATTGTAATACGCTTCGAGAGTCACAATCACCTTTAACTTCATCAATTGAACCTTCTATTTCAGCCATTGGTTCGATACGCCGTAGGTAACAAGTGAAAAAACTCAAACTGCCAAATCCCACTGCTTCTCCATACTTTCGCTTCCCTTCTCCATCATCGTCGTCGAAGCCGCACTGAGAGAATCCACCAAGTCCATCAACAGCACGGCCCCTGCTCCATCAATCCATCCACATCACCTTGGCTGTTCTCAAAGGAAAACTCGAAGCAAGCCATCCATCTATTGCGTAGTATGTATGGTCTTCCTGTGCTAATATTACATCGATAACTGTAACTCTGCTGAAGACAAGGCTGGCTATATCCGCCGTTCTTTCGGCCTCCTCTTGCTGTGAAGTATAAAATTAAAATATAAAAAAGTCCCGAAGCGACCTATGTGGGTCGCAGTGCTCACTACTAGCATAGTTAGCACTCTCTTTGTTTGAGTTTTACAATCTGCCTTTGCTCGGTTTTCACCAGCAGCTCAATCAAGCCACGGCCACAAGGCTTCTCTTTTTTCCCTCTAATCGTTCTGTAGCTTGGCTGCGAACCGTGCGAGGCTCTGCAACACGCACAGCATTTCTGCTCATCTAACGATACAAACGCCTCATCACCCTGTTGCAAGTTCGCGTCGTCTCTGGGCAAGAGAATAGGATAGCAAGCACGGTGGTCATAGCCCAATTTCAGGCCTGCGGCGAAGCATTCGAACAGTTCCTAAGCCTAGGACAGGACCAGGACGAAGCTCTAAACCAATGCCAATATCAACTTCACTACCAACCATGGCGATTCCTACGTGTTCCCGCGCAGCTTCAGTCGCAGCTATTCAGTCATCTATCCGTTGTAAGCCAGCCCCAAAACCCTCGTCCACCCAGTACCATTACCGTTACTCGTTACTACACAACTACCATGCATACTATACGTAAATGATATATTCTCAGTTGGTTGCAGCCCTACAACATCACCCGCCACACAACAACTATACAGCGCAGCATAGCACAACACACAACACATAGCATCACATCACATCCCGTCCCATCCCATCCATCCAGCCAATCAGCCACCCACACTCCTCTGGAAATTAACTACAGCTCATAAACTGCTGCCCATCCTATCAATTTCCAATACCCAATCCTCTGCTTCCAGCTAGCTGTCCAGCTGTCTTGCTCAATCGACCGCCCCCTGCCTGTGTTCGCTTGGGTTTTCTGCATAGGCCCTTCTATCTATTCCTTGCCTTTATCTCGCTGCTCTGTTTCTGTGTCTTGGTCCGCGTGACATGATCGGCCAGTGGCTTATTATTATTTGTGCTTTCCTCTGTATTATAGACCCGACACACATGCGAGTACCTAGCTTCATTGCTACCCGCAACTCGTTGCGCCTTGCGAATTCTGCGACTTCTACCAGCTCCATCACCGACTCTCGACGATTCTTTTCTTCCGCTATGAAGCATTACCACAGCTCTGCACCATCACAGCCCGCCGCTGGGCCACCGGCACGCCTCAGCTACGGCGTCGCTGCCGCCTTTGTCGGCAAGGACCAGGCCTGGCACGGCACCAAGAGCATCTACCATTTCAACCCGTATCACCGAATACAGCCAACCAAGAAGACCCCAGAACAGCGCCCCATCTCTGGTCACGATGCCTTTTTTATAGCTCCTCTAGGTGACACCGGCGCCGTCGCCATGGGTGTGGCCGATGGCGTTGGCGGTTGGGTCGAGTCAGGTGTCGATCCTGCCGATTTCTCCCACTCGTTCTGCGATTACATGGCCATGGCAGCCTTCGGATACCACGGCCCAGAGCTTATTGGTCCTCGCTCCATCATGCAAGCTGGCTATGATTCCGTCCGCCAGGATAAGACCATCACTGCTGGCGGCAGCACGGCTGTTGTCGCTGTCGCGGCACCGAACGGCACCGTGGAGATTGCCAACCTAGGCGACTCTGGCTTCATTCACTTGCGCCTCGGCGCCGTACAAGCGCACTCGGAGGCCCAACAGCACTCTTTCAACACCCCATACCAACTATCTATCATTCCGCCCAGCATGGCGGCGCGTATGGCCGCCTACGGAGGCGCGCACTTGAGTGATATGCCCCGTAACGCCGACGTGACCCAACACGACCTTCGCCATGGTGATGTACTAGTGTTCGCATCCGACGGTGTCTGGGACAACATGTTCAATGAAGATATCCTCAAGGTCGTTAACAAGATGATGCTCACCTCGGGTGCGTGGGCCACGGCGACCAATGGTGCCATGCAAGTCTCTCCGCTGATCAACGAGTTGACCAAGATCCCCGAGCCTCAGCCTAACCAGATTCTGAACTCTGGCTCGACTCTGCAAAGTCTAGTAGCGTCCCGCATTGCCCTCACAGCCAAGGCCAACAGTCTGGAGAGACGGCGCGAAAGCCCCTTTGGCAAGGCTGTCAGACAGGCGTACCAAGGCCAGCAGTGGCAGGGCGGCAAGGTCGACGATATCATGGTCGTGGCCATGATCGCGACCCAAGACGCTCCCGGAGCTCCCGTCAAGCCACGTCTGTAAATCGTCGAAGAAGAGCAACAGAAAAAAAAGAGTGGGAGAACAAGACCTTTTTCTTTTCTTTTGGTTTTGCGGACCGACAACAGTCGGTCTATCTATATATCTCTATCTTGTTTGGGGCAGTCTAGGGACCAGTCCTTGCCATGTCAGGAAGAATGTGCTTAACCTCGTTTCGCATCTTGCCATTGTTGCTGAGCACTATCAATAAAGATAACCAAATATAGACGACGAGTCATTCTCTTTCAGCCTAGCCGTTACAATCACGACGTATCTAGACCGATTATCTAAGTATTGACATGAATTGTCCATATATTTAGGTTGTCCGAGTAAAATTGTCATAGTCACCCATTTATACAACCTTTGGCATCATCTTGTCCACACGATGTACGCATTGCACCTTTTTTCTCTTTTCTTCTGTCTCCTATCTATCCGTCCATCTCGTCTATCTATCATAACATAGCCCCTTTTTCTATTTGTTAGTTTCTTCCAAGTTTCTTCCCAGTTTGTTTTACTAGAGAACCAATATAATAAAGTTCGCCATAACCATAAACCATAACCATAAACCTTATGTGTACCGTTATATGTTTTCACTACTATGTTCAACCATATACTATCGGCCATGGATGAGTTCCATATGATTCTCCTGAAGATCGGGAGAATCATTTGGCGTAACAAGAAATAGAGCCTTGGTTATGGCCAGAAAATTGCGTCACTTCATCGCGAATCTTCGAACGTGATATTTTTTCGATCAGTATTACTTAGTCGTGATGCATTTAGGTCAAGGCAAAGCAGGACAACCAGATATCTAACATTATCACGAAAAATCGTAGCACCCCGCACCCCCTTTTTCTCATTACTATCATTCACCATTTCCAGAGAATCTTGGATAGTGAGGCCCTGGCTATTCGGTTTAACAACACATACCGCAGCTACCAAACAAGCGAAGAATATGATCGAATACATACCCATTGCCCTGTAGTAAATGTAGGCCAATGTGCACATACAGCCAGATCTATCAGTAGGCTCTCTGTAAGCTCAGCCTGCATATTCGGCTAATATCGATAACTTGGCCATACAAAACATACATGAGGACCTTGAATAGAAAAAGGTAACAGGCTAACCTACTATTACTTACACAGGAATATAGGCTATGTATAGATGTATGAGCAGGATCCTGTTTACAGCATGCATACATCAATATTGCGTAGGTTTTGTTCTTCCTACCCGGGCCTCAGAAAGCGGAAACCCAGAGTTGTACCGATTAAAAGGATTATATTTGGTAGATGTGCAGATGTACAGATGCATGTTTCGATGTTTGTATGTTTCGTTTTATGTTTGTAGAACTTGGCCTGTGGTTAGTTCATTTATTTAGGCTAACGTCCAAGTTTGATATATCTGTATAAATTTGTAATGGATTGTATACTTATAGTAAAAAACAAGGGAATCCACACCCTCCAAGCTGATACCATTGCTACATTGGTTTTTATTATCTGCACAGCATACTCGAGGCAGGATTCGCATCATGGTGCCTATAAAATTCACACAATAGTGTGGTGTTGATTTTGTTTTCTATATGCAAGTCCCGTTTTGTGATCTCCAAGATGAGCAATAAACAAAAATAGATTCATACGAAGGCGCACGCACCAAAAGTCCAACGACGTTTCGGTATTACTTTTTTTTTTTTTTTTTTTTTTTGGACTGGCTTGAACTTGAATTACTTTCGGGGCAACGCGACCAGCGACGGAGTTGCAGATGGTCATAGCAAAAGCAATTAAATCGCAAGTGCACAGTGTAGCCCGTCAAGTTACAAACAATGTTGACTCTTCATGTACTGTAGCATTTATTTAATCTCATGTTTGATTAGATGCCTAGAGAGGGTTAATGTAGTAAGTAAACTTTTTTTTTTTTTTAAATACATACATATATATATATAATGTAGTCATGCATGAGCAAGAAAGAAAAAAAGCGATCTTTGGCTAGACTCTTAAGGATGTTAGTCTGATCGGAAGATGCCTTCTTTTCGTTCGAGAACATACATCACAAGCCTTGTAACTGTATATGACATGTAAATTAAATTATATATAAATATATTAAATAAATAAAAAAGCCACGAAACAATACAGGAATTGTTCGCTACACAGCATCTATAGGGTGACATATTTCGGAGGGAACTACTTGATAGAACTGGTTGGTTTGTCCTGAGATGCATTATTTATTACGTCCTATGAACCATCAAAGTCACTGAGTCATCTCGGAAGTTGAAACAGAGACATCCCCGAGTACAAAATGTCTATGGAAATCCAGGTCCTCTCCATGAAAACGCCATGTGTGGTAATCCCAGCAGAAAGAAGAAAGAAAAGAAAAAAAAAGGCTAATATCTCGCAAAAGAATAAAAAAAGATATCTTATTTATATATATACACCATAACATATCCTAAGAAACAGCATGCTATAAGCAACTAATTTAGTTTAGGAAAACCATGGCGGCGGCGGAGACTAGGATAAGAGCCAGGGGAGAAGACAGGCGACCAGCAGCCTCACCGGGAACATCGGAAGATGAGGTGGACGACGAGGAGGAAGAAGAGGAAGACTTGGTGCTGGTAGCGCCAGTGGACTTGGCAGCGCCTGAGGCGGCGGAGGTGGTAGAGTTTGACGAGGTGGAAGAAGTGGAAGTGGAAGTGGTCAGGGTGGTAGCAGCGCTAGTAGAAGAGCCGGAGGTGGAAGAGCTGGAGGAAGCGCTAGTGGAGGTAGCAGAGGAAGAAGCAGAGCTGGAGGAAGACGCAGCAGCCTTGGTGCCGGCCAGTGTGAAGTTGGACGAGTAGTTGGTTTCGGAGTCGTCGATGATCTTGAAGGCGTAGTTGCCAGCAGTGTAGTCAGAAGCAGCCAGGGTGAAGGTCAGGCTGGTGGTTGATAGATCGGCTATTGCGTGTGAAAGTTAGTATGAGATTTACTTTATGCGGAAAGATGCGATGAAGACTTACAGCCAAGAGTGGCGACGTTGGACAGAGAGGTAGGGGACTCGCCGGCGATGAGATAGACATCGACATCACCGTCGGCGCCAGACCAGCTCAGGGTGAAGGCCACATCGACGACGGGGTCGATAACCGAGTTGGTGAACTGGACGGCGGAGACCATGGAGGTCAGGGCAGCGATGATAGTGAAGGCCTTCATTTTGAATAAGTTGTCGAATTAAGTTAGGTTTTGGTAAGATTATAAAAGTAAGCCTGTAGAGGTTTTGCTTGTTAGTATTTCTGGCGTGATATTGGCAGACGTGTGCTGTTTTGTTTAGGCCGATGCAGTCTTGGTTAATCAAGTATGCAAATCATAGCCAGCCACAGATAGGATATATCGAGATATCGTGACGGCCATGATGGAAGAGGCGTTGACAAGGAACAAGGAGATGTGGATGTGGTAGTACTCACAAGAAGCTTTTTGTGAATTAAAAAAGACCTGTAAAGGAGTGTAGGAGAAAGAAAGAATTAAAGTAATAAGATGTTGTCAACCGGTAACTCTTGGAGCTGGGAAAATGAAAGGCGGATGGAGGGGAAAGGAAAGGGAGGACGGAAAGAAGAACTGGAGGTGGAAATCGGGCTCTTCATATACGCGATCTTGTTTTGTAGGAGGAGCAGAACTTATTGTAGAGCTAATTGCTTAGTCTAGCATAGTCCATGGCATTTTTTACAAGTTAATTGGACAAAATAAGGCCCCGATCTTAGCTTCGCCCGCCATAAAAAGAACATTGGCAGGTAGTCCCAAAGAGCCTTGGACTGAACTGTTCGACCGCGCAGTTGTCTCATTGCGCACCTGCCTTCCAGGCCCGGTAAATTCCCTTTTTTTTTTTTTCGCTCCTCCTCTCCCCACCCATCCATCCTGCTTTCTTGGGCCCATGTCGAACCTCCGAGCACTTCGCGCCGGGGACTTGCTTCCTTCAAAGTGTCAAGGGGCCCTTTCTTTTTTTGCGCTGTCTTTGGTCTCTGCTGTGTTTGTTTTGTTTGCTACTGGCGAGTAAGCCAGGCCGAGTGAGCGACGCACGTGCCAGCTGCTGGGAAGATGTCATTAACCACATATTAGCAGGCAATGCCGTTCAAATTAGCTTCTGCTTAGCAAGTCCAATATAAACATCTTCTTGGCGATACTCGTAATTATGGCATGCATGAGTATTTGGATAATGTTTTGTAGGTCCCTCCGAAGTAAATAGTAAATCTAGTTTTCGCGAGTTAGTTATTGCTTTTTTCCTTCTTTTTCCACCTCATTTCTTTCATGTTTTTGGCCCTGAATCCTTCGCCGAATTGGGACTAGCCCATTTATTGGCCCCCATTCTGGTTACTACGCTAGCCAGGGACCAATTTACCAGAGTTTTATTGGTCCTGCAGGTATCCCACATTTCGGTCACAATTGATCATAGGATTAAAAACTAAGAAATTTAAGATATCAGCAAATTTCAAATTACCTCTGATGGTGCCTTTTAACGCCCGAGTTTAGAATCCATCAATGTTTATGTCACTTCTTTATTGTGTCCCTAGTTCATCCATTTGATCATTCTATTGATCAAGACATTTTGCTTTAGCAACCTCAGCATCTTGTCATAGCCAATCCATCTTTTACCGCCCAGTAACGTATCGGCTATCCAATAATGTATGCTCCGGCCTGGTATCAATCGAGTCCATGACATTGTGTTTCCAACAGTCCCCGAAGTTCGGTTGGATGTGATATCAAGTTACCCCATTCAGCATCAGTGGCTCTTACGGCGTTTGAAATGCTTCACCTTACCTTGAGTACCAACAGAGGAAATTCCACGCAACTCGGGCGGATGAACGCAGAACACGCAGTTCCTCGTTTTTTTCCATTGCCAACATATTCATGGATTTCGAATGTCCAAAGCCCTAGTACATTGCTATCTTTCATGCATAATCTCTATGTAGTATCTTGGCCACAATAACCGAATCCGGCCCTTGTAGTGGACTGGGCTGATAAAACGCCGTGGAATTTGATCAAACAAACACTTTTCTTTGACTTTTTAGAATGTGAAGACGGCTGAGTATATTTTATGATACTTGCATATCTTTCCTTCGGTTCGTCTTATTGGAAGAGGCGAATTAAACAATTGCTTACTTGCTTGTTTGCTTGCTTGATTTTTTTCTACTTCATTCATCTGATAACTAAGGTTTGTGTAGGAACAGCAGGCTTTATTTTGTTTTCTTCTATTCGCTGCTGCACAGCCACACAGATCGAATTCCTCGATGTTCCTGATTTTTTCCCTAGACTAAGCGGTCACCCCTGGGGAAACTCATCGATTAGTTCTTATTTAATTGTTGGTTGGTTGGTTCTTGTTCATGATATCTCGCCGGCCAAGTATCTTATTTGTAACTCTTCAGGTCATACCCATGTATCCCATGTGTATGTACTTATATGCATATGCCTATGTCAGACTGGGTCATTGACTAATCTTTCCTCCAATATCTCCATGCCTCCAGGGGGGAATCTGGCATATACATCAACTGTATTCTGTATATGCTGGAATGCTTCATATGGACGACAGCATCGCAACCGCCCATCAAGTCGCTATTCTCTGATGTCGGCCACTTTCAGGTCTGGCCTTGAAATGCTCGGGATCGAGTAGTATCGAAGCACCCGCTTGCAAGTAAAAATGTAGCAAGTCCAAGTTACAGCCGCTTGGATCTGAAATTAGTGGCGGGGTTAATACTGAATAACTCTAGCAGTTTTACACCCTGGCTCCCAGTCCTACATTGCCTTTTATTGCGGCCAACTATCACGTCAATTTTAAGGTGGAAATGGAGCTCTTGATAGCGATGTAGCACCTCGGTATCCTAAGATACACAGCCCTGTAGCGTGTATCTGTACGTTCTAGCTCGCTCACCTCGTCCACCTGATCTTCATATTGAAGTCCAACAAGCATGTAATTCCATGGGCCTCTCATTACGCAGATCTCTTGGTTGCGATCCTCTCCAGCCTTGGAGAAAAGCTGACAATGTACTATCACAGGATAAGGACGACAATAGGCAATGGCCGATTACTGGTCAGAACACATGTTCTTTTGTTTCCGACGCCAATATATCAAGCCAGCACATTGACAATTTATATAAAGTGTATCTTGATTCATTTCCAGGCCCTCCGCAGATGAACCGAAAGCCTATGCTTAAAGCAACGAAATGAACGGAGGTGAGAAAACAGCAAAAAAACAAAGATATAGTAGAGTGCACTGCCCGGCCGTTGTATTATTGGCTTCCCTAGCGTTAGACTTCTCTGGCAAAATAAGGGTCAAAGGTTCTGTTTGCAATTAAAATTAAACTTCTGAGACCTCAGAGTGTTAAAACCTGAAATTGAGGGTAATGTGGTAGAGCTTGAGACAACAAACAAATGTCGTGGACCGTACAGGAGTAACCCTTTCTAACATTGGCTTCTTCCAGGCCTTTTGTGCGCCTATTATACTTGTATATGTAGGTCAGCCGTCCTGTTATTCTCGGCTTATCTTCCGAGCTTATACATATGTATCATCCAAGAAAAAAAAGAAGAAAAAAGTCTGTAGTCTCAGACGGTGTGAAAGATACAAACATTCAATTGTCCGAGTCCTGCATAACTGTCGCCCTACCATTTGTAAATGCTACGATATAATAGAGCAAACCTGTGAAATAAACGGTCCATGGATAAACGGTGACCCGACGCGAGACAGTAAGTAACTAATTGATCATTAGTATTATTCTCTATTTTGCGTGATTTGCTTCTTCTCCTTTTCTCTCTAGGCTCTCTGTTGCTAGGCTATGGCCTAAGGAAGGGAGGACGAGAGCAACATAGCGGCATTCCAGAACAAACTTGGCACGGGTCTCGGGATTTCTTTCTCTCTTCTCTTAGCCTTTTTTCTATTATTTCAATCTCTTGGCTCTGTGTTATTATGCCTAGCAAGAAACACTTGCTACGTATTTACTTAGCTGCTTAGCTCGAGGAGAAGATAGTCGACAAGCTTCTTATTCTTCCTTATGCTTCGCTTGAGCTACTATAGCGTCATCATGGGAATGTAGTTCCCAAGTCTTTTTCACCTGTCACCTAGAGAATAAAAACAAAATAACCATTCGACTGGATCAGTCGTGTTTCTGCGGTCCGCAACTCGCAATCCGAGTCTCGTGACTTTCGTTTTGCTCCAGCGAGTTTATGAGTCCGGAGGCTGAGTTGTCCGAGTAGCGGTCAGCCCCTCTACGCCTCTTTGTCCGTGGTTATCTTCTCACCGAGGAAGACTGCATCATGAGGATCTGAAGAAATGCCAACATTGTGCGCACCAAAGGGGCCAACCCAAACGCATGAAATCGGCTGAAAATATCCCTCTTCTTCTGTTTCTCTGGTCCCTACAGGAAACAAGGGGAAGAAGGAAAAAGAGGCTAGAGAGGATTTCTTCGCTGAAATGTATCGTCACATCAGACCTTTCGATTTGATTTGATTATATTGAACGTCTACGACCTACCTTTCGATTTATGCTTCCTGAACGTCAAAGTCCGGCACTGCAACTGCACCTACATATCCTCATGCTTGACTAATGCAACCTAACTACACTTCTAGTGCTGATACTCGGCTCGACCGACTACTCCTTTTACTTTGGCTATGTCTAACATCCACCTAGGTCACAAAGATCGACATTTGATTTGATTATATCTAACGTTTACCTAAATCACGCACAAAGATCTGGTTTGATTATATTTAACGTCTACCTAAATCACGCACAAAGATCGGAGAAAAAAAAAAGAAAAATCCATCGTGACTTCACACCTGTTATGAGGCGCTATAACATGTACAATCCTCATTAGTGTAGTGGTGATCATACCTGCTTGTCACGCAGGTGACCTGGGTTCGATTCCCAGATGGGGAGACTAGCTCATACAAACTCTTGGAAGGGGGTTTGTATTCTCTTTTTCGTACTTGATATCCGTTGACTATCAAGAAATCCTGGTGGTTTGTAGCGTTTGGTTGATACACATTCTCAACCTTCCTTCCTATAACCCAGGGATGTTCTCACCGACGACCGCCCCTTTTCGTATAACTTTCTAGATCGCCCGTCTCCCGAGTCCATCACACTACTCAGCTCAGGGAAGGCACGCTCGGTGGGCAGCCTCTTTGAAGGTTCCGGATGCCCTAGCCCCGTCTTGTGGGAATCTCGTTGTCGTGCCTCTACCATCGCACCCGACCTGATTACGCCAATTTTTTCTTTCTGTGCACACATAACCAGTTTCTTGGAGGCTCGCCAGCTCTGTCACCTGACAGTGAAGATGCTAGCTCCACTTAGGGCTGGTTTATGGGGTCCAATTCTCGGGGAACGGTATTTGAGGAGGGATAGGGTTTTGAGGACAGCTAGTGACTTCAAGAGGCTAGCTGAGGAGCCCTTTTGCCTTTCGCTAGCTAGAAGAGGAGGAAAATATGGAAAAGTACGCCAACAGCTATCGCCCAGATAAAGGACAAAACCACGCGTAATCCGCCGGGTCAAACCCCCGTGCCGATAGCCGCCGTCCTTTCGGGCTAGCTTTTCATAGTCTGAGGTAGCCAATTCTGGAACCCCACAGGCTTGCGCCGCTTCCGCCCGGGACATGCCGTCGTATTGCTGCGAAATAATCCGGCTGGGGCAAAACTACTACTAAAGTCCAGTGACCGTACTGTTCCAAGGTTCATAACACAAGGAGCTACACAGGTTCCTGATGAGGTGATTTTTCCCGGAAAGGGTTAGAAGTAGGTTGTCCTTCCTTGATTAAAAAGAAAACAAAAAAGAAGAAAAAACAGTACGTAGAAGAGAAAATTCAATTCAAGATACACATTCTTCTTTTCATCCGTTAGGGTTATCTTATCTTTGGCTGCCGATCGTTGGATCTGGCTAAACCACGGCCTTGCACCTCGTATTCATTGACGAACCAATAGATATTTGACAGGCAACAAGAACCGTTCCGTGCTGTCAGTATATCGTGCATGGTACCCCGTAAAGTATTCAATTATTTCCGCTGCCAGGTCTCCTTATGCCATCAAGGATGAGGTGAGACACAAGCCTCTTAGCCTTTGGGGGGGGTAGATAGATGTCAAGACATTGTTGGGATGATGACACGATGATATCGATAAGTCAAAGTAACACATGTCTACATTCATTTTTGTAACATAAATCAAGGGTACGGCGCAGTTTTATCTTACACTGAATATCATGGTATCATTCGTCTGGTGTTCTTGACTATAAAAACTTACACTCGATGACACCTCTCCGAACACCCTCCTTTTCCTCTCTTAACCATTCAACGGCAGCTCCATCATTTGTGACATTCTCGATGAAGTCATCCAATGAGCCACCAACACCGAAATAATGTCTCTTTGCTGCAACCAAAGTCAGTGCGCCTTCTTCTCGGCTGAGAATGTTGAACTGCGTAGCAGCAAAAGCCCGTAGAGCAAACGGTGAATAGATAGTCTCGGCACCCATCAATAACGTTGGAAGAGTCTGGCCCTCTGTGTTCGACTCCTTCAGTGACATTGCCTGTGGCGTCGCGGCACTATCTGAGGCCTTCTTCTCTTCGTCAGCGCTATACAGGAGATTGACAAAGTCTGGCGACCATCCACCGGATAAGAAGCGCAGTTCGATACCAGCGTCGGCGAGGGTCTTTTTGAATGCGGCGCGAACTTCATCGGGAAGTTCGACTTCGCCTTCGATAGAAAAGGCCTCATCTAACGTGGGCTCCGAGGCACGTCTTGTTAGTGCCCAGGTGAGGATGAAGTTTGGGAGAGTCACAAGTTGCATGACGGATGGGTTATAGTCAGCAACGATTAGAGTGAGTGGCCGGCGCGCGGAAGTTGGCTCAGCAATGGAAAAGCGCTGTAGGACTTGCTGGAAGATGGCAAGAGAGGGAAGAGCAGTGCCACAGCCGAGCTGATATGAGGGGTTAGTGTCTTGTACTTGAGTGTGCATCGGAAGATGAAGAGAAGGATACTCTAGTGGTGTTGATAAACTAGAATCGCCTTCTTATCTTATATGTAAACAAGACTCAATCTTCTTGGATATCAAAACTTACTTCAATAACACGCCTTGCGCGTCCATTTCCAGGGCCAACGATACCAAATCTTTCACCAGCCAGCACCTTGATCAGATCAACACTGCTCTCCCAGCTCTTGAAGCCTCCCTCATAGACTCCCGTCTTGACATCATGTGTGCCCAGGCCCTCTGTCGAGTTTCCACCCTCTCCGTCATCTTCCGCCATCAACTGCACACGTACATCCCACAACTCACGGCGTGGCAGTTCTATCACGCCGGCGCCACCATCTAGCTGGATACAGAGCGTGTTGTAGGCAATCTTGGAGGGTATTGAGGCAAGCATATCGTCTAGACTGTGTGTAAGCGCAGGTAGTTGTGGTTTGCCTTCAACCGGGAAGGCGCCGGCTTGCGGCTGCTCCCCATCTTTGGCTGCTGAAGTCGGTTTGTTGGCGGAAACGTTGCTGGCAACAATGGGCGGCGTGTCGATAGATATATCCTCGTCTATATCATCGCCTGAAAAGCCAAATGAGAAAGTCATGATGATAGATGTGGTGATGAGGTTGTGTAACCCCGCTTCAAGTTTATGTAAGATACTTGAAGTTTTGATGATGGTGAGTGAAGATGTATTGTTTTAGTATTTAAAATACACAAGAAAGATATGGAGATAATTTGATTGACTTTTGATTGAGTTACACTTTCAACATCAGTTTAGTGATGGCATTGTTTCGTCTAATGATGGGGAGATGGTTGGTTGGGGGAAAAATCTAGTGTAATAGACCCTAGGGTTTGAAGTATATATACCCTAATTAGACAATCTAACCCTATATTTAAAAAGGCACATTCATACTGTTGGTAATCCCGATGGCATTGTGTTTGTTTTCATCACCTATACAAACTGATAAAGCTCGCACACCGAGCTTAGTGGGACAGACTAAAAGCCAAGACTTAGATGTACCGCCATTTAGTATTAATCTAGCTCTTTGTAATACTATAATAGCATGCGACCTTCGCATGAAAAGAGAGAATATTGAACATGTGTTCGAGAAAGTGTGTATACTATAGGCGAAGTACATGTATGTACTAACACATGTAGGTTATATGTATGTACATATCTATAAAACTGACCTGTTTGTATGATTTGCTAAGCGAGTTTAGTAAAGTGAAAAGGCATTGCCAGCTCTTCAGCAAGTGTGTAAGACGGGATGTAAGCTAACCGAAGCGAGCCTTAGATGCTGGCGTTTCGGCGGATGATAAATGCCAACAGCTTTGATTATGATAGATAAACTAGAAATCACTGCCAGCAAGACAGCCGCACCGTGATATACAACTATATGTCACCAGTTGCACGACATTACGTAGTGTCGAACAGAAGTTCTGGACCACGTAGGTAGAACCAACATATTAGCAATATTGATAAGTCCTAGATATTTTGGTGGTTTTACCGATGGTGTGGTTTTTGATCACTATTGTTATATACATGTAGTTTGAAACAGTGTAATTCTATGAGAGGTCTTGTGACGCGGGGAGCATCTCACTAGTGGCCTCTATAGTGCGAAGTGATGGCACCCGTGTGCTATTTTTTACTTGCGCTATATCATGGCACTTGAGAACGGCAATTGAAGCTTAAGTATCTACTTGAAGACGGGGGCGATACATGAGTTGAAGGACAAAGGGGTATGGCCATCATGGCGAAAAACCACGGAATTAGCGATGCCTAGACTTGGGTTCTAGACAAGAGTGAGAACACGAGGAGGGCACAACACCCAAAGCGCTCACCTAAGTTGGTAGCCATATTGCTCGGAAGATTCTCTACGTGGCTTGCATGTGCTGAGCATTACGGCCGCAAAGTACTGTGTATCAAAAAGTGTCCAGTGACAGGGCGGCCACGTCGGAGAATGCCAACTCACCGATGGCTTGCTTGCCGTTGGCTAGCGGGCAAAGTGGCTAGCAAGTAACGCTAAGATGATGTGCTCGGAACACTGCGACCTTGTGTTTCCATCTCTCAGCGGTCTTGAACAGTTGTAGGGCTGGGCGGAACTCAACGACCCATCACAGGCTGGAGAACGAATCAAGTAAGCTTGCCGATAGCGAGGTTAAGTAATTGGCAACATGCATTTACTATAGCTCTTTGAGGTATACTAGCTGCATGTGTATCCATGTATATGTACGGTCTTGCATGATGCATGACGATAACAAGAAAGCCGTTGAGTATATGATAACCGTGATATTACTCTTGGCGTGATACACATGTAGATAGGAGTGGATAAACCTTGACCAATTACTACAGAAATCAAGGCACAGCGAGAAGTTCTAAACTTTTTAAGGGTAGCTGTACGTGATGAAACTAAGAGCAGAGTATAGGTAACTATAACTAAATTCGACCGGCCATGATCCCTTAGTAGCTGAGCAAAGTATTATCAAGGTTACTGGTACACTGCGTTAGTCACCGAGAAAGTGTCAGCTGCCAGATAGAAACACTTGCTATTGTGCTCTCTACATATGTATGCATATGTTTTTTAGCTTAGTAGAAGCTCGCAGCTTGACCAATCGTAATGTACGCCGATATTTAGAAAGCGAGGTTTCAAAAAGGCTACTAAGACAATCTAGACATCGGGCCAGAAGTAAGCATCCTATGCCTAGTTTTCAAGTCGCCGAGAAAAACTGTTAATGTCGATAACGCAAATTCGTAGATTCGGTTGTCTGGCTGAATCAAAGCTAATGAAATCAGAATATCAGCAAAAGAGGGTTATGCTGGTTTATAGAATTTGCCAGCTCTTGATATTGGACTTTGACTTCAACTTGCAACAGGTTAAGAAAAATCAAATTCTGCTCTCTGAGTAACTACTTTTGGTAATATATAACAAAGGTTGACCTTGGGCTGTTTCTGGCTGCGCCCCATGGACGCAGCCATCTTGTCATGGTTGTACGGGGTTCTTCAACGGCGGCTCTGGTTGGCTGGTTATACGAAAGCTTGCTTGGTGGATTTCGAGCAGGGTTTGGAGATGTGCTAAGAGAGGGGTGTGAATGTGAAAGTCGATATCTATTGTTCTACGTCTTGGAAATTTATCTTGCCGTCATTCAGGGGAGAAATGGCGGTGGAACTATGTGATATATGTAGTTCCGGGAGTGACTTGGAGTATCTTGGATAACAAATATATTGACTAATGTCAAGTCTCAGAAGTCATGTCTGAAAGCCAAGAGAAGACAAGACTTGTCAGCTTCTGATATTACGTACGTTCACATGCTAAACTCGGCCCAACTTTATCTCGTTCGGTACTGCTACCCGCCCGCTACCATGAAGCATTCACGGGAAATAGAGTGACTGCATTGTATCATCGACCAGCGATCACGGTATTTGAGTCAATGGATCAACAACATAATATACGCTGGGAAAGGGGCCGGAATAGGCTATAGCAGCATGCCCTAAAGGGTTTCGTAAGCCATCCAAGCAGAAGTCAGCAAATATTGCATGTCCCCTTTGCCCTATTTCTTATCCGAGGGAAGGACAGAAAACCGAGAAGATACCAGCAGAGCATTGTAACAGAAGGGAAAAGGGCTAAGAAAGAGAGGCTCGGGAACCAATGAGCCCTAGCGCTGGGCATTGCGCGGCTATAGAAATCGACATGGCCTAGTGTGGGGATATCAACGGAATATAGACAAAGCTTCGAGAACACTGCCAATGTGGTATTGCAAGCGGCAAAACAGGAATCCATCTGTTTGTTCATGTGCCGTCGTGGGGTATCGTGGAATGACACTACGATAGGCAGACGAATCTACACCGCAGCTTTTCTTTTGTGTGCTTCTATGAAGGCTATTAAAACCGAGGGCTTTGGTTACGCGATCTGATCGAGCTGGCTTTGTTTGCCAAGTGTTTTCACTTTGCCTACAACAACTGTAAATGACATACAGTATCGCCCATCAACTGGCAAAAGCCGACCACAGCATCGGCCGGATGGATTATTTGCTCTTTAGCTGGACAATAATGAGAATAGCCATGTAGATTTGACTGGTGGTTCTGTACTGAGCTGTCGTAGCGGATAAAAGATGTGCTTGTCTCTGCATTGCTAGATAGATGCATAGCCTGGACTGATGGCACTAGCAAACACTGTGCTATGCTGTTATGAATGGCCATGATGTTTGTATGTAGATGGCGAGGTTGAGAAAATAGAAAATATACATATATACACATACCACAGTTGTTAAGAATATGGCGGAAAAAGTGACAACAAGAAGAAAAAAGTAACTGTACCCCCCTCCCCATGGCAATTGTCTTTGCTTCTTCTCTGATTTTGCCCTCCTTCCTTCGCTAGTTAAACGGCCTTTGATTGGCTGCGCATACGACAGCTGTAAATAGGCCCATCTTGAGTAAAGTCTTGAAGGATTTTTATTGTTTATTTTATCATTTTGTCTCCCCAAAGGGAGGATAACGAGAGTCTAGAAAGCTGTAGTAAAGTTATCTGTCTCTCTTTTTTTATTACTTTTTCTCTAAAGACCTGAGCCCGGATTTCTCGGGCTTGATGGAGTTGCCACCTATGATTTATACAAAGACATTAAAATCTGCTGGGCAGGCAGGACACAAACTGTATTCACGAGGCCCCGGATGAAGAGTAGCTTCATTTGGTCATCCATATTCGCTTTCTTTCTCGCCTTTGAACTCGGTTGTACATCACAAGACAGAGGGACAAAAACAACCCTTGAGTTGGCGGTTTCCTTAAAGTGTGTCTCTGGGAGCGGAGACAGACGCCGCATGGAGCTATAGCTGAGGTCGCTTATAGCTGCTGGGCACATAACTGGTATAGCTGATTTCCTATGCCCTTCAAGTGTCGGGCTGACTGGCCTGAGCTGGCTATATGGATATGTAAGTAGAGGCAGTTCTCACCGTTTTTGGTTTGCCGAACATACGATTGAAGTCTTTATTTCAGCCAAGAAACCGGGAATTTATATATTCAGTGTATCATAACACATTGCCGTGCACGCCACAAATACAGCTTGTGCTCATTATCTTTGTATCTTGTGGCCACACTGAATGGATGGGCGGATGGTTCTTCACTAGTACATACATATCAGAACGTAATATCAAGCAGCTGCAGCTATTGATACCAGAATAGGATAAAAGAATCAATAGCGATAGACAGGCACGCGATTTCCGCCAACTAGTATGTCTACTTATACAACTAGGCACTTCTTGATCCCCAAAGCTGAGCTCCTGTGTGCCAGTACATTTCCTGAGCGATATATAAAGACCGTTATCCAGTCCCGAATTCTGCGTCTTCGCCTGCTACCAACTAACATTCAATCACACCTTGGTGGCTTTTATTCTTCACGTTCATCTCTTTAGTTTCTTCGTGTTTGTGTGGATTTCTCTTTTTCTTTTCATTTGCTTTCTTTTTTTGTGCTGCTGCCCCTACACTAATCACCAAGATTGAATCTATTCAACACCACATTGCTATCTATCCTGCTAAGCTATTCTCATATCACGTATATCACTATATCACCGCCATAGATAGCTTTGTCCAAGTATAATAGCCCATACATACATCTTGGACTGCCTGTGCTTGTCTGTTTCTTCTCCTCAACTCTATATCACCGGAGGTCTTCTGGCAATGCTTTGATTGTTCTGTTGGATGCAAGAAGAGTCAAACTATCACATATTTTCTTCATTAGGGTGGTTTTAGTCTGATATCCCGGAAGGCTGTTTGTTCTTTCCTATCTTATCACCTTCCTTTATTAACTTGGTTGCCTAGCCTTGTGCTTTCCCAAGTTTTGTCTGTTTACCTCCATCAACTCCACCTACAATTTCTTTGTCTCTTCACTTTTTTTCATTTTGCTTTCATTTTTTCTTTTTTGTATCCGGTGGCCATCTCATCATGTCTCGGCAACTCACTCCCTCGCTGTCTCAGCATATCGAGGCTCATGGTGGTATTTCTAGCCCCGAAGCCGGCTCTTCTCATGCCTACAAAATACTCGAAGTCCCCCTTGGCTATCCGCGGCCAGTCCGAATCATCACCGTGGGTGCCGGAGCTAGCGGTCTGAACATGGTTCGTACGCTTCGCAACACGTTGACCGGCCCGTTTGAGCACGTGGTCTATGAAAAGAACTCGCAGATTGGCGGCACATGGTACGAGAACCGCTATCCCGGCTGCCGCTGTGATGTGCCTAGTATGAATTACCAGTTCTCTTGGAAGAAGAGTACCGACTGGAAAAACCTCTGTGCATCCGCGGATGAGATCCAGAGGTACCTGTGTGATATCTGCGAAGAGGAAGACATGAGACCACTGATCAAGCTTTCGCACAAGATCATATCAGTGGTATGGGATCAGTCTGAAGGTCTTTGGGATGTCACTGTTGAGCATGACGGTGTGCAATTCCACGACAAGGCCAACTTCTTCATCGATGCCAGTGGAATCCTGAACCAATGGAAGTATCCTGAGATACCAAACCTCAAGAGCTTCAAAGGCGATCTGATTCACACTGCCAAGTGGCCTGAGAACTTCTCGATTACTGGCAAGCGTGTGGCCCTTATCGGCAATGGTGCGTCGGGCGTACAGATTATGCCATGGGTCGCCGAGAACGCTGGCGAGCTACATCACATCATTCGTTCGCCTACATTCATTCTACCTCCTCGTCAGGTCATGATGAAGATGGGCCCGATGGCTGCGTTGCTGGAACACATTGAACTCGATGCCGATTGCAACTTCAGCAAGGCACAGATCCAACGCTTCAAAGAAGATTCCGATCTGTACGACCGCTTCACCAAGGCTCTGGACGATGATATGCACGTCAAGTTTGCCATCTCTCTAATCAAGGACTCACCGCAGGAGAAATGGGCTGCCAAAAGCTGCAAGGAGTTTATGACAGCCATGCTAGGCGGCAATGAGGCTCTATGCAAGGCTTTGATCCCCGAGTTCCTATTCAGCTGCAAAAGACTCACACCGGCCCCAGGATACCTGGAGGCTTTCCGGAAACCATCAGTCAAGTTAGTTACGGAAGCTATCACAGGTGCTACTGCAGAAGGACTCACACTAGCCGATGGCTGCCAACTTGACCTCGATGTGATCATCTGTGCTACCGGATTTGAGTCTTCATTCCGCCCTTCATTCCCTGTTATTGGCCACAACGGAAATCTACAGGATATCTGGACCAAAGAAGTCCCAAAGTCGTACCTATCTCTTGGCGTAGCTGATCTGCCCAACTACTTCAGTAAGTCAAGTATTCCAACACTGTCATGAGCAACAGATACACTAACACATACTGCTATGTGAAGAATTCCTTGGCCCTAACGCGCCGATTGCACACGGAAGTGTCTTTTCGCTGAGCGAGAACATTGCCACATACATTGCCAACGTCATCAGCAAGTGTCAAACAGAGAACATCCGAAGCATCATGCCCTCCACTGAAGCAGTCGCTGACTACTACGAGCACACCCAAGCCTTTATGCCTCGTACCGCCTGGGCCGGAAGTTGCTCGTCGTGGTATAAGAATGGTGGTGGCCTTGGTGCACCTGTATCTGGCCTTCACCCTGGCAGCAGACTACACTTCATTGAGATGCTCAAGAATTTCCGTGGTGAAGATTGGGTCTATGAACACTTTGCACCAGCTGGTCAGCCCGAAGGTCGGAGAATAAACCGGTTTGCTTACTTGGGCAATGGCTTCACCATTCCAGAAATCAAGGTCCTCAAGGCAGCGGCAGCAGCCATGGCCGCCTCAGCCTAGTCCAAAGGCGGCATTGTCTTTGTAAAAAAGAAAGGAAGAAAAAAAGAAAAGGGATGTAGCTGCATACTATGTACTTTCTCAAAGACTCCGAGCTAGCTCTTGAATGGAATTGTCTTCTTTCCATCTTTTCTCGATCACCATTTTAATAGCAACTCGGTGTTGTAACGAAGGTTCTGTTTTTTCTTCTTTTTCGAGTATAGCTTGTCATCTTCAGTCTTTTTGGTCACAACATATCTTAATTCTTTGACTAGCAATATATTTATTTCATGACAAGAGCTTTGTTTTACCTTTTTGTATTATTTGTAGTAAATTTTCTTCTCCTATTCTTTTTTCCATTTCTTGTCCACATTGAGGACTTCAATCGGCTCACTGCTTGGATTCTTGATAGATTGCATGAGTTCATAGAGTTGCACCATTTGATCCTCTGTGATATATTTGTTAGTTGATACATCAGAGGAAAGAATGAATACATGTAAAAACATCACTTAACCGCTCAATTTTCGTGAAGTCCATTTTATCGCCCTTCCATTGCGCACCCTCAACTTGCTGGAGATACATTTGCCATTCCGTCAAGAAGCCAATCTAGCAAGTAGTTGTCATATTAGTACAACAACATCCGTTAGAAGATACATAACTCAGTACCTAAAAGAAGCCGAAACGTTCAAAAAAACGGAAAGGGACTTACTACTTGAGCTGGATTATCCAGATGCCGGTGTGCCCGAAACTCCGCCCTGACATATTCATCACCCAGAAGCCTCATCTCTGCCGGCAGATACAGCCGATGAGCCCGGAGTAACCGTCTATATAGCGGCACGGGCAACAGTAAAGGTACGTTTCGCACTGCGTTTCGCGCAGCTGTCGCCGTCGATGCTGACGAGACCGAAGCGTATGTGCGTATTGAAGAACGGATGGCTGTATTCATTATCTATGTGGGCGCTAGAAAGTATTTCTTTGCTTCGATGGAGGGAGGAATAGATTTTGATATATAACGAAAGAGAAAAAACTACACAAGATTATTTCAGCTTGATTTTTTCGATATGTTGACACGGCGATTCATCAAGCATATACACGCAATGAAATCAGCATCTTTCACAATAAACAGTGGAATTCAGCTCACGATGACTCGCAGGACGTTGATTGGCCCAAGACCCAGCATGTGGGGCATGTGTCAGGGTTACAATAATAGGGTTGGTTTGTTATATAAAGAAAGATTATAGGAACAACAGAGAGTCTGATATCGCAATGGTTTATCTATCATGGTAAGATTACAAATATTGTGTATATATAGTTACTAGTCATTCAGTCGTCGTAATGGGTTATTCTACTCCGTAATCTGCACTACTTTACCAACAAACCCATCGAGACCTGTCCGGTCTCGAGACCCTCCTTCTAATATAGTCACTTGCGAACCCAACTCGATCCATTCACGGGAAGAAAGTAGATCAAGAGTAACTTCGATCATGGCGCTTCTGGTTTCTGCGTGTAAACTTTCATCTTCCATGCCAAACAGTCCGACATCGTCCTCGTCAGCTCGAGACTGCGGATAAACCTTAGCCACCCGACGAATGAGAGCGCTTGATCGCACACAAGCATCGAACAAGTTGACGAGCGAACCGGCCGAGAGCCGCTCAGCATCACCGTCTCCCAGCTGGACTACGACCGAACTAGCTGCCTGAAGAGAGACGTTGGAGTCGCGCATATGCTGCGTCGGCTGTGCGATCACCATGCCGCGGCGAATCCGTTGGCACACAGCCTTGGCTTCTGTGAAGCCCACCAAGGACGTCGAGCTCGCGGCTGCAATTATTTCGAGCCCGATAGTGCCAGCCTGGCCCGGCTGTAGCGCAGATACGGGAAGCCGCAGATTTCGAATACTGGCTATGCGGGCTGTATACCATTTGCTCTCTACTTGCGACGCAAGAATGCAATTTCGCTGGGCAATCTTGGCTAGCTCTGATGACTTCGGATGCGAGATAGAAATGCCCATATCACCACTAGACGGGCGATCTTGTGGGGTTATATCACGCTTCGACTCATCTTCAGAGGGAAATGGACCGATGAGTATCTCATCATTGACTGAAAGAGCACCGAAGCGCATGTGACCTGAAACAACAGTCCCAGTCTCGCAAAGTGCATCGCTGTTAGGTTTTGCAGCATACGATAATGGGACATTGAATACATCGTCAATGTGGAAAACGCTACTTGGCTGCTCTGGATTCAAGGCCTGGCCAATGTAATCAGTCGATGTTGGGGTAGCTGGCATTGGGAGGTTCTGTAACAGTGCATGCATCATACCAATACCTTGACCTTTGACGCCACTGGTCAATAGAATAGGTATGGTGCTAACGAGGTCACCGGTACTCGATATAGCCTTCATAACGGCTTTGACTTTGATATCATCCGAGTTTGGGATGCGCATGAGGCTCGTGTGGCATGTCTGATCAGGCTGTATGATACGTGGCGTACGTCCCATTGCCTTGATGGCAGTGAGAATCTTCCCTAAAGTCCGCTGAAGGCTGGCCTTGCTTGCCTTGTCAAGCTTTGTTATGACGATTGCTAGCGGGGACTGAAGCTTGAGACATAGATCGAGATGCGCCATTGCCAAATCTGATCCTTGATTCTGGTTCTGCTGGCCGCCATTGGAGTTTGCATTCCATGTCGAGACTTCGCCATCATCTGCCGCTATACAAAGTACCGTCCAATGCGGAGCCCATCCGACGATTCCACGGAGCGTAGTTCGCCGGTACCGGGGATGGCCGGCCGAGTCAGACACAAAGACAAGCCGTCCATTCTTGCTCAGCTGATGGATTTCACCCCAAGATTCATCGTTGTAATGGCTGCTATAATTGATAATGGCGCCATCTTTATAGCCAATTAGCTCCTGGGCCAAAGAACTGGTCATTCCAGACTCGACTTCATGGCGGTGCTTAAGAAGGCTTTGTCGACTAGTGCCTCGCCCATTATCAAGCACTCCGGTAGTTAGAGTTCCAAGCAAAGATGATTTTCCAGACGTAGTTGGCCCAGTAAGTGTGACACGAAGCTGATCGGTGCTTGAAAACCCATTGGTACCGACATCGTGGCCCCATGATATCCACGGTGTGTTTCCAGCGTTTAGGAGGCCGGGGGTCACAAAGGCTTCTGCCACCCAGAGCTTTCCACATCGTAATTGGCTAGTAGCGGCATCGTCCTCCCATTCACACTCGCCGACAATGATCATACGCAAAACCTCGACTTTACAGCGCAGGCTAGCGGCCATGGCTCGGAGGGTTTTGATACTCTCGTCCATCTCATGCTTGGTGAGGCCAGACAAGGTGCCGTCGTCAGACACGCCAATTTCATACAGTGCACCGCGAGATTCTTCTAGCCCAGGCGGCAGCTTTTCCGGCACAAGGACCTTGTCCAGGTCAGTGTCATCGCTCGGTAGCTGTGGAATGACGGTGTCGGAAGACATGCCCACATGTTGTGGAGATGACTGTTGCATGCGCCAAAGGAGCTGGGTAGTGAGGTGCTGGAGCCTGTCCTGGCGCGACTGGTTCGACGACGCTAGTGCGGGTGTGTAAGTGCCGTCCTTAAGTTTGGTGTACTTGGTGCCGTGCTGGAACGTGGTCATTGACTTGAAATGGCGACGGGGGCGCAACAGCAGGTGTAACTTGTACTCAGTAGGGCCCATTTGTGGTTCGGCCTCAAGTTTCGTTATGCTGTACTCCGACAGTAGCGCAGGCTGCACACCGTCAGGACTATCCACAGCCAGATTTATAGTATGGCTCTGCTTTAGACGAGGAAGTGAGCCTTTGGGTGTGACCCATGGCGAGGATATGCGAGGCAAATCTGTCTCGCAATTGAAGATTGAGGCCATGATAAAGGGGACAAAGACAGGGAACTTGCTGAACCAATGCCGATATTCACGATCACAGGTAGGTCTGATGGCTCAGTACTCGAGATGGCCAATGACAACAATAGGGGATAGTGACAGCATATACAATAATGGGTTGAGATGATAAGCAATACTGGTGGTGTATATGTGTGTGATCATCTTGCGGTCTGCCACAGTAAGAGACAATTGGACAAGCAGATACACACTTAGTGATGGTATGTATTTCACTCAGTACTCTACTCTGTAATTGGCGTAGAGTATGGCCAACAAAAACAAAGGCAAGGATAGGTGAAGAGAATGACAAGAATGCTAGCAATGTTCCAACAGGTTGAAAAACAGACAGTGTGCTGTGTCCGGGGAATAACCTCATTGATATGTAAAAATAGGGAGGTAACTGGTTACTACATATGCTGCGTGCTGTGCTTTTGAGGGCGGTGACTTATTAGGCCAACAGAGTTCTCTAACAGCAAATAGATGACAAGCAAGCAATGCGATGGGTTGACTAACCCCCGGACAAAACCCTGAATGACGCACCGGCAACTAGCCCTGGGAGCAACCAATCAGGAGTCGGCTAGGCGTCCAGAAAGCCAGGCCAGCTGATGTGATAGGCGAGAAACGAGTGAAGATGTAAGCCGCGAACTGTAAGGGATCCAGCCTATTTTTTTTGTCTCTTTCTACAGAGGATCGTTAGGTCGATATTGGAAACATGATAGATGGAGCTATTCGAAAGACTATGGAGATGCCAAACTCTGAGAAAACCCCGAGTAAATTGTGGCAAGGCTAGATTTTAAGTGATTTGTTATGTATGTCCAACTCAATCACGAAACAATGCCATAACCCTAGCGACTAACCCACTTGCAATATCATTTATTTGAACACCTGTAGGGCTGTGCCAAGTAGTCCGATCTGATTTTCTTGTCAGGTAACTTTTTCTGTTGGTTCTGTCTGCCTGGCATGAGGCTATGTGAATATGGATTGTCTTCCATTACTTGCGACTGCTGCGCTTCCTTCCAACTTCCTTTCGGCAAAACGTTGTCCCCTTCCCCCCTCTTCCCCAGTGTTACGACACTACTATTTCGAGTCAAACCGTACTGGGGGTCTTTCTTCCGCCTATTTGTGTGGCAGCGGGCCCGTGGTACCCTGGAAGAACGAAGATGTAGTGCAGAGGTCTGTCTAAAGAGTGAGTTCTGCATGTAGAGAGCAACTCCGTGTCGGATATGTGACTTTCCCTCGAGAATTCATGATGGCCTGGGCACACTAGTGATCGAGAGAATGCGATCTCGGTATCGACATGAACAATCCCATCGAACAGAGATAGAAAGGATAATTTGCGTGTACATTAGTAGCAACCGCACGGGAAACAACACCGCGTCACTATGTTTGAGGCACCCTCAAAACGCTGGCTGCACACGCAGAGGTTTCCGCCGCGGAGCTGGGGCATGTTTTGCCTATGGTGTGTTTTTAAGCCGTTGAGTAGCGGTTGGACGAACTACATATAAACAGAGGCCGCATTGACAGCGACGGGAATTGGACTAGAGGCTCGTCGTTAGTGGTTGCTTTAGTATAACTCTGTGCTCGAAACCAACTTCTGACATCGCTGTCCCCAAGCGAAGCTCCTGTCTTTTACAAAGTGTCCGTATTACCACATCAAGATACAAGGCTAAAACCAAGCTGTGCTGCTTGGGGAAGCAGCGGCCGCTCGTCCAGCAAGCCGTTTGGCTAGAGTTTCTATTACTATATTAGCAGTGAGGCGCTGTTATTTAAGACTCCGGCTAACCGCTCCAATCGCTTCCAGAACCGCTCCCGTTCTTCTTCCTTTCTTTATTTCCTCTTCTCCAATTGCTGGAAGCGCTGATTTTCTGGAAGTTTGCGTATTCGAAATCGCCAGTCGCAGATTTCCCTCCCCTATAAGCCTGTCGTCATCTGACCCTCTATTCTGTTCCCCTTGTGGCTGGACCCTACACCGACTTCAGCACACCCATCACCGCCCAGCCAGTATAAGCACCGCCTGGAGCTGGCTCTCTGGTCAGTAACACCGCCTAACACCGCCCAAAACCGCTGGCTCGGCCACCCGTCTTTAAAGCCAGCGTCTCCCCACCTTCGCCACCGTAGCGCTCTAGTTCGGTTTATTCTGTTCTACTTGCTTTTGATTTTGGAACTAGTTGTACAGCGCAGTTTGATAAGGGCCAAGCAAAGTCCTGAGCCTGAAAAGTACTGGAGCGCACTTTTGCTTGCTGTGCTTGCTAGCCTCCTGACTTTCGTTCTGCTTTCGTTCTCTTTGGCCGCCTCTATTTCTTCCTTTTCCTTATCTTCGCAGTCGTTTTTCCATCTTAATTTTTTCTTTCCTTTTCTACATTGAAAAACTCACCGTCGCTCTAGTTAGCCACATTGCTCACATCTAATCATAATATTAATACAGTATCACCATTATCTTCGCTCGACACACCCGAAACTCTTCAGTCCTTCCCCCCTTGTATACATCCGGTTCCCTCCGCCCACCAAAATGCGCAAGCTGTTCAAGAAGAGCGACAAAGAAAAGGGCGGCGCCCCTGCCGAAAACCCCTATGCTGCCGCTCCTGCTAGCAACTATGCTCCCTCGGTCATGAGCACAACTTCTGCTGCGCCCTCGTACAGAACACAGGACCCGAACCCGTCGCGTGTGGGCGGCAATGTCCGGCCCGGTGCCGGCACTAGCGTTCCGCCGCCGAGAAACAACAGCTACGGCGGCCAGCCCCAGCAACAGCAACAGCAGTACGGATCGAACTCTTATGGCGCCCAGTCTGGCTACGGCTCCAACCAGTATGGATCTTCTTCTGGTGGCAGCGGCGGCTATGGAGGTAATCGCCAGCAAGATCGCTCGCAGGACCCCAATCACGCTCGTCTGATGGATGGCGCCAAGCCCGTGGGTAGCAGCTACGGTGGCTTCCAGTCCAATCCATATGCAAACAACGCCGCCGCTGCTGCTGCTGCTGGCGATGCGCAAAACCCTTACTCTAACCAGGTCGACCCTAATGCCATGCCGCCGCAGGGCCGTCGCCAATACTTCGACCTGACGCAAGAGGAAGATCCCGATGACCGCGAGCACAAGGACACGGCCAACCAGTTCTTGGAGGAGAAGGCGCAGACAAACGATACGCTTGACCGTATCATCCAGTTGACTGCCGGTATCGAGATGCAGGCTGACGATATCACCCAGCGGATAGATCGCCAGGAGGCCAGTCTGGACAACTACGAGCGCAACATGGATGTTGCTAACGCCAAGACCCGCCAGGCTAAGGCTGCTGTCAAGGACTTGGCCACTGCCGATAACATGTTCAACTTCCGTACTCGCGGCAGACGTGAGCGTGAGGTTGCTGAGAAAACCGAGCGGGATCTCATGGCCCATCAAACCGAGGATGAAACCCGCAATGCTAGACACGACAGACAAAGAGCATTCCAGGATACCATGAACAAGGAGCAGAGCAAGACGAAGTCGACGTTCGAGCGTAACCCCACCAAGAACAAGCTGGCCTTTGACTTCGATGACGAGGGCTTCCAGGCTGAGAACGACCAGCTTGACAATGCTTTCGATGACAAGATGGATCTGGTTGAGCGCTCCGTTGGTGTTATCAACATGCGTGCCAAAGCTATTGGCTACCAGATCGACCAGTCCAACCAACGCTTGCCCGGTCTCACCGAGAAGGTAAGGCTTTCGCAACTTATGAAGCTCTTAGAAAAATCACATGCTAACATTTCTTCCTACAGACGGATACGGCTATTGGAACCCTTCAGGACACAAACCATCGTCTACGGCAGAAGATGGGACGGTAAATACCATGCCACTTTGTTTATTTTACCCCAGAACCCTTGCCTATTGTTTATGTCGAATTGCTCTGCTTATTGGTCTACGCTCATTGAATTGAATTATGCATCTTATGGCCCATTTTACGAGCCTAAAATCTTCAAATATTGGTATCCAAAACAATCCAAATGAAAACAAACACAAACCTACCTTGTCGTGATATATGGTGTCCATGAACCCTAATGTAACCCTGCGCAGTGATGGGGTCAACTGGCCCAAAAAGCTTCTAAAGTGGGCCTGGAATTCTTCGTAGAATTCATGATTAATGTCGGCTTTTTTTTTCTTTCTTTTCTTTTTTGCGACAAAGGTCGGATATCATTAAACATTCCACTTTGCTTTTCTAGATTGGCCTCGAACTCATATCATATTGCGACTACTGGCTCATTCTCATTGATAAACTCCTTCTTAATCTAAAATAGTGTTCTTTCCAATAAAATTCTCACTATCTGCTGTCGAAAATGGGCAATGAACCTCCACGCAAAAAGAAGAAGAGCTCTCACGATCCCAATGTGGTCATGCTGGGCGGGAAGCCTCTTTCTCTAGCTGCGCTACTTGATGAACCTCCGAAGCGCACTAAACCAGCACCCGAAAATCCAAAGCCTCTCATCGAACAGCCTGTGCTAATGCCTGAAAACTCGACAACCGATACTCTCACTCACAAACAGAGCCGCAGCGACCACCGTAACGGAACCGGAAAGGGACGCTATAACAATAATGGGGCACATCGGGAGGGCAGATGGAAAGAGAATCCCGTTCTTCTCAAGACTCGCCAGAAATTGCCCATGTGGGCGTATCGCACGAACGTCCGCGAAGCGTTAGAGCGCAGCGATACGTTGGTCATTGTCGGTGAGACTGGCTCCGGTAAATCGACGCAGATTCCTCAGTTTCTATATCAGGAATCGTGGTGCCAGAGACGCAAGGTCCGTGTTCCTGGGTTGCCGGACCCAGTTAATGTCGGTGGTGTTATCGCTGTCACGCAACCGAGACGAGTTGCTGCGACGACACTGGCGCACCGTGTCGCACAGGAAGCCGGGTCGCCGCTTGGTCGCCCGGAGGGACTCGTCGGTTACTCAGTTCGTTTCGATCACCAGGTGCCCAAGGGAACTAAGATCAAGTTCCTTACTGAGGGTATGTTGCTACAGGAGCTTCTGCAAGATCCATACCTTCGACAATACAGTGCCGTGATCGTCGATGAAATTCACGAGAGAAGTGTCGATGTGGATATGTTGTCTGGCTTCCTGAAGAAAATCAGGTCAGAAGGAAAGGTAAACCGTGGTGGCGTTCCCCTCAAGATTGTCATTATGAGTGCTACTACTGATGTTGAGGAGATGGAAGGCTTCTTCTCAAATGCGGCAAGTTCTAGCTCAACAGATACTACGGCACGAGAAACAAACGACGTCGAGGTTCTTCATGTCAAGGGTCGCCAGTTCCCTGTCGATATCGTCCATACACCACAGCCAGTTTCTGATCTTGCAGATCAACTGCTTAAAACCATCTTCAAAGTGCACACTGAAGAGCCATTACCAGGTGATATCCTTGCCTTCATGACCGGCCAAGAAGATATCGAGGTTGCTGCAAAGCTTATCGAGGAGTACGGATCTACTTTGGCATCGAATATGCCCCGTATTAAGGCGTTCCCTTTGTTTGGCCAGATGTCTTTAGAGGCGCAGCATGCCGCCTTCCAGCCCCTTAAAGAAAAGTTCACTAGAAAAGTCATCTTGGCTACCAATATCGCCGAGACGTCCGTCACAGTCCCCGGAGTTCGCTATGTAATCGATTGCGGAAAGGCCAAAGTGAAGCAGTTCCGTACTCGTCTTGGCATGGAGTCACTTTTAGCAAAGCCAATCTCTATGTCTTCGGCAATCCAAAGAGCTGGCCGCGCCGGTCGTGAAGGGCCTGGAAAATGCTTCAGACTATACACCGAAGAGGGATTTAATTCTCTACAGGAGCGTGATTTGCCCGAAATTCTGCGGACGGATCTCATGACAGCTGTTCTCACGATGAAGGCTTATGGTATTGATGACATTCAAGAATTCCCACTGATCGATATGCCAGATGTTGAGGCTCTTGAACATGCCCTCGTTCAACTTTGCTTGATTGGGGCCATCGATAAAACCGGAGATATCACAGAAGAAGGCCGCAAGATGTCAAAGTTGCCGATATCGCCGACCTTTGGTATTGTTCTTTTGACATCAGCAAAGCCAGAGTATGACTGTATTTTGGAAGTCATCGATATCATCGCCTGTATAACATCGGGAGAAGATATCTTCCAACATATCCAAACCGAGGAGGCCCGCGAAGAGGTCGAGGAGAAGCGCAAACAGCTGTTCCGGAGAGAAGGTGATTTGATTACTCTTCTTACCACAATGCAGCTTTATGCTTCTGAGAATGCTGATCGCTCGTCCTGGTGTCAACAACGTCGGATTAACATGCGCAACATGCGCCAAGCCATGAAGATCCGCAAGCAATTACGTGGTCTTGCGCAGAAACTCAAGCTAATTAAAGAAGCTACTCTACCGGACCCGCAACCCTTCGTCCCACCGTCACCAGACATGGCAGATAGTATCATCAAGTGCTTCATCAAAGGCTTTGTATCACGCACTGCCATGCTTCACCCAGACGCCAGTTATCAGACCGTTTTAGGCAAGCAGACCGTATCTATCCATCCCTCTAGTGTGCTTCATGGAAGAAAAGTGGAAGCTATCATGTTCTTGGAGAATGTATTCACGCAGAAGAATTATGCCAAGAAAGTTAGCGCTGTCCGCGCGGATTGGCTCATGGAGGAGTGGAAACACGACGTTTAGAATCAATGTTTCATGTTACCTTGAGATTTTCGAGATCTGGAATACTTAGAAAAGCATATAAAGCAATGATGCCCTTCTAAAACACAATAAATTAAAAATCACAGCACTATAATGAATATTACGAAATGCCGGGCTTGCCGTGAAGAGACATGACGATCTTATTCTCCCTCAACAATAAAGGTTTCGACTGGACATAGCCACGGCAAGGGATTCACAAGCGAGTTAGTGCAAGCTCAATGATTTGATATGATTTTCATGTATAGAAACAAAACGCAAAACTCCAGTAAACACCAGTGCTAGTAAGTAAAAGAGATTTCAAAACTTCACCCAATGAACTAGAAAACCAAAGGATATATAACTTGTTATGCCCTCACCATGCCGTAGAATAGCGTCCATGTGAGGATGAATCCGGGGAATCCATTAGTCAAGCCGCCCGCCCAGAAATCCGCAGCACTGTTGAAGTATCTGCCGATATCAAAAGGCTTGTCACCAGCAGCGATAGAGTCTGGGGCTATCCGCAAGATGTAGAAGAGTAGAGATGTCGTAGCAGTCAATATGATGTAGAAGAGGAACCCGGTGTACGACTCAAGGCCGAGGATGCCTGCCGAGACGCCGAAGAGAGAGGCGGTTAAGCTCTGGAGATTCGCGAGAGCCTATTAAAGAGCAGGTTAGAAATTTAAGAGGGTTAAATTTCGTCCTTAAGACAAGGCAGAATAGGAAGAATAAAAAAGCATGAAGATTACTATATACCTTTGCATTATGCCCAACAGCCTCGGGAACAATGGGGCTCAGCTGGTATTTCTTTTCGAGACTTGACATGGCTAGTAGTGTTGTTTGCAGCTTGGCTGGTTTTATGTGACGAGTGGCTGTGGTTGGAATTTTTGGCTGATCTAGAATAAACAGCTTCATGCGTTTGGCGATGATATAAGATGGGCCATGTAAAAGCTTCAGATTTGGCCAGCTGGGCGGTTTCACAGGTGCCAGCTTTCGCCAGCTGTAAAAGGGAGATCACAGCTGGCAGCGGTCGCTGGCAAGACAGCAAGCAGATTTAAGCGCCACATGCAATCTGTAATTGGTGGCGTTGTTGATTGTTGAAGACGGAAGGTTAATTTACGGGTAATATATCGCGCAAAAGTTCATGGGCGAGCTAAATTGATGAACCATAGCTTTACGATATCCGGGCCAGAAAGTCCTTGAAGATCAGTTACATGGGATGAGGCCTTGGATTTGGCGGGAACCACCCTGAGTTTGCTGAAGGAGAACACTGTAGCGGAACCAATCAATCCTTTCTTGTTCGAAGTTTCCCACCGCCTCATCTGTCCAATACGCTTTTGGCTTGGCTTGGGGGTTTGCGAGCAATTTCTGCTCTATGAATAATTTATTCTCTTACTTTACTTATGTACTAGCTAAGTAGCTAAGTAATGAATACCTTTTTTTTTTTTTTTTTTTTTTTTTGGAAGAAAGAAAGCGCCACAACCGACTACAGTTACAATCTTGTACCTCGAATTTCTTGAGATGCCCTAAAGGGCACTTGTGCTAGAGACAAACATCGGCAACATTATTTCATTTTACTAATACAATATGCCTTGTGGATGATGCTTGAATAATTAGATTAAGTCCTTTCAATGTTAATTGTGACATTTAGCTCTGTTAGTGGAGTGACTAAGGTATAAAATATACTTGACAATGATCTTTGCGTAATGTGCATACATATGTACATGTATAATAAATACTATATCTCGCCAGGGGGCTGAATGTCGCGAGACAACTACCCTTTGGGCCTTCTCTTTTCTTTTCTATTCTGGTTAACTAATAAAGACAACAGGGCCAGCTGGAAAGCGACACCTCGGTACGCTGGTGACCTGCTAGGAACAGGAACCAGAGACCTGGACGAGGTCAGATTGGGTAATAATGCTAATAGTTCTACTACAACTATGTATAGTAGTGCTCATAATGTTGTAAATGTCTCTGGCTTAGTCATACATAATATAATGACGAGTATTATTTGTCCGCTTTGATATTACCACCATTACCACACATATATGTATACATATATATATGTATATGAGACCGTACTGCTACTCTGTTTCGTGGCAACAATGGATGGGAAATAGAGCATTGGGCCGCGGCCAAACTCAGGTTTATTGTATTCTGCAAATCATGACGACTGTCTGATGCACAGAACGGAACATTGGAAGCATGACAGAGTGATGCTAGCTCGGCTTCATGCTTTGGGTATGAGGCTCATATCTTTGCAAAGTGGTGTTGTTCGAGGACTGGCACAGCATATGTTTGTGCCATATCCCGATTACGAAGAAGTTGGTAGTCTGGACGCCTGACGAGGGTCTAGCTAATCTTTCTTTTCTATACCTGGGGACCTAAGGAGATTGGAGATTAAAAAGCCTGGAAAATAACAAGATGCTGGTGCCCGCGACGGGCCTGCTGTTTTACTTAACTGTCTGGATACTTACAGAAAAAGAGAGAGAAGAGAAGCTGGTGGCTATGGCATTGTGGTCGTAGTAGCCCACCAAAGTCATAGCGCCATGGTATCCAAACCTGCAAGTGATATTAGCTTATGACTAGAGCAGAGAGAGAGATCAGGTGCATACATAATTGCTATATATTTCTGTTATAGAGGAGTGGAAGTTAGACGGCTCAACAAAGACAAAAGCGGTCATGGCAACTACCGCAACCCAACCCACGAGACCACGAACTCTGATTTGACCAGCACAGCGACATCCACGTAGTAGTTTCTCTATCTGATCACTTGCTCGTAATTGAATATATCCATATCTTCTTCCCCTCATTCAATCTCTCTCCATATTATTTTCTTATTTTTCTCTCTGGCTCCATCTTTGCTATCGATTTCGCCATCATTTTTGTAGGCAGCTGTTCTTATCGTTGTATTATATCTTCATCAACCCATCGTTTTTTTTTGGTCCGTTCGACGCCTCATCGACTACTGTATTATTTTATTATTATTAAGTACTACATCTCGTGACGTAGTACACCGGGCTTTGGTTTATTGTTTCCGCTATCATTTTCTAGCCATCTTTGAACTCAGAGGATACCAATATTTGTGCCTGGCAACATCTTTAGCTGGCTGGTATTGCATTGCATCATTACTGCCACTATACTGATCCTCTGCCGCCGCAATCGAACTACACGCAGCCAAACCCACCAAGCCACCAAAAAGACGACACAGTTGCGCTCTTTATTCAGTTGACGTCGAACTCTATCATCGTTGTGGAGTCTAGTCGTAACTTCATTAATTTCCGACTTCTGCTTTTCTTGCCAGCCTTCTAACTATCGAGCACCCCCCATTCATCTCCTAGAGATCCAACCCAGCCCCCCGGTACGATAGCATAATTCGTTCAGCACTGTCATAAGTTGCAAAATATACGTTGCTACTATTACTAGTCACTGTCGAGGTCTTAGCTCCAGCACACCAACGCATACTCCGATCAACTGCTGTTGCTTCAGTAGCCGTTGTGTTCAACCGTTCGCCTATTCTACAGCGCACACCACCCAACCGGCAGGCCGGCCAGCTCTTATTCAAGCCCTTCTACTCCCAGTTTATGCACTTTAGGCACGGGTATTGCACAAGTTGCACTGTACGTATAGCGTGCATAGCAGAGCATTGAGCTTCATTCTGGCTCATTTTTGGTCCTTCTCCTTGAACCCCCATTTCGGCGTGCCCCTGCTAAAGCAAGCGAGATCTACTTCCAAAGCGGCAAGTTAGACATCGCCTTGGGCGATACAGCAGGTCTCAGGGAATAATTTGGCAAGCCCTGGAGTTTTGTTTATTCGTTGTTTCTTGTCCCCAGGCTCAACAATTGTCTTGTATTTGTGTTTGTCAAGCCCAGGTTCCGATTTTTTTTTTCGGCTTCGCGTTAAGGTCTGTTCTGGAAGTACTTTTTGCTCGCTGGTGTGCACGCCACATTCTCTTTCTACGCGCATTCGATTTGTCCACCACGGCACTAACTTAAATCAAGTTTGCCATTAGGTTGAGTGACAATAGTGTTGTTTGATACTAAAATAACCGCCCTTCCTGGCGCCGGTTTTTTGGTCATCAGCAGCCACAAATCCACTCCTCAGCTCTACAGGCAAGTGAGTGTCTGAAGCGGAAGTGACTCGTCGCGATCGAAGCGGCGAACAACATTTGACAGTCTCAGATCTTTACAAGACTGGCTGCATTCCAAAGACTGGCAGCAACAGGCCCTTCCTACCCATCTTCTAGACGGCACCCACACTCGCCAATGAAGTCACAGTCGAAGGATTAGATTCCAATCGACAAGCTATTACAATCGCAATCATGGAGAGTGTAATATACGAAGAGACCCCGCTGGCGAACTACCTACGAGGTATGCGATCACTCTCTTCCAGTTCTCATCACAGACGCTTTACTTCACGAGGGTCGTTGAAACGTCTTGATGATATTGAGGAACACCAACTAACTCGTTCCGTAGAGGAAGGGGAGACTGCGAACTTCGAATGGGCTTCCCCCGAGGCAGACGACAACTCTACTAGAAACTCAGAAAACGGTGGACATGACAGCGACGACTTGCAGGAGCTTCCACGAGAGGCTGCGCCATCATCGACACCATCAAGCCCCAGATTTGCGCCTTCTGGTAGACCACAAGTGCGCGCGCAATTTCGCCGCAAAACCCCAAACCAGCTCTCTCTTGAGATCCCATATAATAGCAAACGCTCGTCATTAAGTCGTCTGAAGACTTCATGTTCGGTATGTAGTCTTGATATCTATAATTTGATCCCCTCCCTATCTCGAATTATTGCTAACCCCAGCCCCAAGAATGCCGTGAGCTCACAACTCGATCGCGTCGATAGTGCAAATTTTATCGAGCAATTCCGCTACACAATTGTTGCTTCGCAATTGCTCAGTGGCCATTCGATTCTCGGCCAGAGCATGCCATATGTTCCGAAGCCAACACAACCAACCAATGGTGAATCGAACAGCACATCTTTCGATGACCCATTGATAACGGCATCAATTGGGCCCGTTATCAGTACCATCGCAATAGCTTTCTTTATAACATGGATCTTCTCGGGTGGAGCTGGAAATCTCACGAAATGGCGCATATTTTTGCTAATGTTAGTGCTTATGGCCGTAGCAGTAGTGGCGCCAGTATATTTCAAGAGACAATATTTGCAAATGCGTCGTGACCAAGCCCTTGCTGAGGTTTCAACGTTCGTTACTCGTGCTCAAAATTTCGATAGTGCCAGTAGCGCGGCAATCGCACTCATTCAGGAGGTTGAGTTGGTATCAAGAGGATACCGTCTGTAAGTATCAACAGCAATGCGCTAATCTAGAGATCATAGCAATTTCTAACACCTAATTTAGAAGCGCTCCGTTGCCCCCGATCAGTCGAATTGAGGACAAGTCACAGTCGCGTAAATGCAACCGTCTACGCAAAGTTCTCAAAAAGTCATTCATGACGGTGATGGAAGAATATATCCAAACTTCTGCAATCGTAAAAGGTTTTTCTGAGCAGCTCGACTTGGAAAAGTACTACGATATCTACGATGTCAGTGATCTTGACATGTCAGACGCCATGCAAGGCTTTTCTAGTCCCGAGCTCGCCGATGCTGAATCGTTAAGAGTCTTGAAAATTCTCGCTGCTCGCTCCCAAACTATCCGCAAGATGTTCATCTGTGCGTTACTAGCCTTGGAGGCTAATGGAGAGTCAAGCGACCTATTACGCTGGACCACTGCGGTTGAATCTTTGCGTACACTCAATGAGACCACTCGCATCTCTTTTGATCGTCTAAGCCACATTCTAAGTGATGATGAGAGTAAGTTCACAATCTATCGTCTTTTTATATTTCAAATGGCTAACATGGTACAGCTTTCCCTATTCCTTCAACACCCAAGATCCCCATGACGCCAGGACGCGAACGTTGGCGCTCACAGTTACGCAAGCTCAACTCACTATCTACTGGAATCCGCGGTCTTCAGGCCAAGCTTGCTCTCTTGCGCGAGGAATCTGACCACTCCCTGAATGAATCGAGCGATATCTCTGAACTTGGCCCGCATTTGATGACCCAATACGAATCTATTGGAGCTGATCTCAAAGAGTTATTCTCAACCTGGGAAGGAGGCAAAGCCGCTCTAGCCCAAGGAATAGACCGTAACGAAAAGCGCCTATCATCAATAAGTGGCTACCTGATGCTTTCGCCCACAAGTTCTATAAGTGGCCCTACGGCAGTTGATGATTCGTCTTCAGGAGGTGGCCGTCTTGACGCCTTGCGTGCGTTGAACGGAGAAACTTCGCCGCCTATCTCAAAGGCTGAACTTGAGCAGGTGTTTGAGGCAGTAGCTCTGCCTCCATCTCGGCCACGCAGTATGTTGACTCGTGACGAGCGCATTGCTAAGATGAAAGAAGATCGGGAACGCCGAGAGTCTTTGCGTGACCGCGCGGAGTCAAATAAAGGTATGCTCCGAGAACTTGAAATGGTTATCAACCTACGGCCGCGGAATCGCTTAAGTGCGCCAGCGACGTCAGGGCCGGTTTCATCCATGTGAAAACTCTGTTGCGTATTGTTAGTTTTTCTTCCTCTTGTGATGCTGTTTTCTTTTCATCGTGCGCTAGCGTTTATCTTGCTTTTTGATACTCATTTGATGGTTTCCTTGAACTCGACGCTCTATGCGTTTTTTCATGGCCATGTTGTCTTCGTTTCTCAGTCTCGCCTATAGGAGATTGAAATTTCTACTTAAGCTCTCCTTATATTCATAGGTCGGCGGTTCGTTTCACACGTATACATATTACTCGGTCTTCTCTCATCCGATGCTGCGCCCATTTCCGCTCTTTTCTATCTTTCTCGATATACTTCGTCCTTTCTTCTCTCTATTTAACGATGACCACGGCGTCTATGAAACAATTGTCCTTTTTTAACCGGCATCAAACATATATATATATATCATCAGACTTTGATATTCCGGTCGGCGAAGTACATGAGAGCCTACATTTATCCATCTACTATCCATCCGCCATGCGTGTGGCCAACCAATTTAGTACTACGGGTAAAAATCAGGCGTATTTTTTATCTATTTTCTGATTTCAGCAATACATTGGTCCCAAGCATCATCAATGTCCAATTCCTTCTGAAGACAATTTGAGGAACGAGTTTTGTTATCAATATCTTCTCATTCATTTCTATCGTTCTTTTATCTATAACTTTTCAGCCAGCGTTTCGTTTCTTATTTGTTCTCGTTTTTTTCTTTCACTCAACTCCGAACCAAGTCAAAACATGATTTCTCCATATTATATACATTCTGTTCTCTTGTATATCTGCTTGTGCTTTTTTCATCTCTCATTTGTGCTCCTTTTCGTTCCTATCCATAATTTTGTCGTGTCTGTTAATGTCACTTTTTTCTGCTTGTTTGTCTTTCTGTTCATCTCCGTATTTCCTTTGTTGTGGAATAAACTCAACGTTGCTGCTTACTGTTGGGATTTTTCTTTTGTTTTATTCTGGGGGTAGTTTCACAGCTAGTTGTGACTCGTTTTGATATGTTTGTTTCTGCTTTACTTGCGTTTTTTTTGGTTATATTCCATAGGTTTTCCCGGTTATTAATATTCAAGGTGCGGGTTGACTCGGTACAGTATCATCAAAATTTGGGGGCTCTTGTTCGATATATTTCACAAAATCGGCATTTATAGTTCGATGATTTTCAGTTTAAATAAATTTGAGTAGTCACACTCACATCGACTTAACTAAGATAGTGACACATAATTTTGGATAACAATATGATTGTGAGCAATAGTTGGGACCTTTTTTGGGTTAGTGTAACTTGCTTACAATGGCAGTTTCCTAAAGTATCAAGCTGGATCAGATGGCGATTTATTAAAATAGCTTTATAAATAACGTATAACGTGAGGCGACATGTCACATGATAATAGAGATTGTCAATATTTAAATATTTTTATTCGTAATAGATTGATGAGATTATGAGATGTGTAAACGAAAGTATGGCGTCAACGCTGTCTACAAGTTAAGCTTGAAGATTAAACGAATAACGCTTTTGTAGATAATGAGGGGTATTTTCCTCAAATGTATACCAAAAGCATGGTAGAAATACGCAAAAAAATAGAAAGATATCAAAACAAGAATATGGGAAGAAGTCATAAGGTGGAATAAGCGTAGGTATTCCGGGGAATTGTGTCTAAAAGAAAGGAAAGAAACGAAAATTCGGCGGTTGATGATGACCGAGCCAATAAGCAAAAAGAAGGAGATGATGTGTCGTTAAAATAGCAATGGGGCCGTAGCTAACTATATATATAAACCGAAGCCTTCAATATTATATTTGAAGAGCTTGAAATAAGATATTAGACGGCCGCAATGAATGCAGAATGATAGATAGAACCAGCGACCAGATTTAAGCACGGTCAAGATATGCCAGTAAAAATATAAAAAAAAGAATCGCCTCTCCCAAGATCTATATGGGAAAGAGACTATGACGCCGATGAAAGAAAAAGAAAAAAAGGTCAAAGCTTTATGCTAAGCTAAAAGCTTGATGACCCGAACCCAATAATAATAGTAATATAAAGAATGCAAACGATGCGGATCTAGCCAGATCAACGAAGGGCCAAGAAGCAAAGCAAGTTGGGAAAAGGTGGCAAACAAACACGCTGGAACAGAGAGGGATATCAAGTCGAAGACGGAACGAAAGAAACAATAAAAACAAGAGCAAAATATTCTCTGTAACATTCTTACAGGTCGAGATCCCAGCTGAGACCAGACCATGTAAAGTCTCCGTCGACATTGACCCATCTCTCCTTTTCAAAGGCACGCTCTGAGCCCATCATTACAGCCAGGATACGGCAGCCCATGGCACTCACAGTGCACATGACGTAGTCACCGGCCTCAACCAGCACGGCGAGGTCCATGATGTAGGCGCGGCCGAGATAGTTGCGTAGGCGCAGAGTATCAGCCGAAGGGCGAAGCGTGGTAGGATCTTTGTTCACAATGTTGTTAGCCTTGCCAGAGGTGCTAGGTGGCTGGCCAAGACTCCAGAACATAGGTGCATAGAAGCCACCCTCCCAGCCGATGGTCTCGTCGATGAAACGATGTAGTGCCAGGCGGTTCTGGTTAACGTGCTGAATAGCGGCCTTGCTGGCCAAGCGGATGTGGTCCTGGGCACGCGAAGCGTGCTTGAACTCATCGGTCTCGAAGACCACGGGGTCGTCGGTGGCAACGACCAAGAACGGCGCGGGTGCAGGAGTGTTGCTAGACAGAGGCGGGCCCTGCTGTAGCTGGCGGTGTTGCTGCAAGGCTGCTGCAGCCTTGGTCACGTTGTGGTGTAGGTCGGCCAGATCGTAGGCGCGGTCACTGAAGGTGTTCAGTGGGATGTATGACTGGTGGTACTGGAACTCAAGCGGATGGCGATCGCCGTGACGGATGTGCATGGCAACCACGGGAGCAAAGGCACCGTTACGCTGGGAAGCATCGCGGCGCAGAGACTCGGCACGGGAGCGCACATACTCTTTGTCTTGTGCGATGGGCTTGAACAGGGCGTCGTGGCCGGTGCGGGCCAGAGCATACAGCACCTTGCTACCGTCCAGCTCGGTGAAGCTCAACGAGCTCACAGACAACATGCCTATCAGACTATCGTGGGCAGTGGCGGCAGAGATGACGAGGTGGCGCGACTGCAGTGGGCACGGCAGCATCTCGTGGCGTGGCGGCGGGCGGCACGAAGGCACAGGTGGGGCTTCGAACATATCAGCATACTTGCCATAAGCCCAGCGCGAGTCGTCGATGAAGAAGTGGCGCTTCTGCTTCTGGGCAAGGCCGTAGAAGGTCCACAGCATCATCAAGGAGTGGCCTAGGCCGGCATCGGCTGACTCGAGCGTCACGGTCATGGTACGCTCGCATACGGGCAGATCGGACATCATGGCCTCGTTGACGCCAACTAGATTGCCCCGTGGTCTGCTGCTAGTCTTTTGATCACGGGATTCGGTTGTTGGTAATAGGCCGGCGCTTTCGGCGTCCTTAACGTCGATAAAGTACGAGTCCTTCTTGGCAAAGTCCAGCACACTTTGGTGGTGTACGAGGGCGCTGATGGCCTCGTCGGACGAGTGGAGATCGCGAGCACGGGTGGCAACCTCGCGGCACGTCTCAGCCATGGCCTTGTATTCGGAAAAGGCCAGTGGGAAGTCGGTGGTTGGCGGGATAGATACGGTCCAGCGGGTGCGGCCGTGGTGATCGGACACGACAATTGGCGTGGCAAAGTCGGGCACGTCGTCAAGTCCAACCATTTCAAAATCTTGACGTACCCAGGCGGGCATCATCAGAACTGGGAACGAGGTTGACCGGCCTGCCATCATCAGGATGGTCAGGTAGCACATGGTCATGCCACAGCATATCCAACCGAGCATTCTAACAAATCGGCTAGGCCGTGTAGATCGGGATACTTTGCGTGGACGCGGAACAAGCGCAGGTAGACTGGGTGACGGCGGCGGCGAGAATAGAAGATGGTTGAAGTTGAATCGGGACGAGGTGGCGGATAAAGGGCCTCGGTCTTTGTATGCTACGGCTCTTCGAAGATTTAGTTTGGGCGGCAACACCATGATTCTCGGAGTAGTCGGGATTTCCAGATGGGCTGGCATTTTGTGAGATTTTGGAGGATTGTTGGTAAAGAATGCTCTTATTCATAGACTGACTTGGACTGGATAGTCGAAGGGGGGAGGGGAAGTGAGGGGGCCAGAGGTGAGGAAAGAACAAGGGGAGAAAGAAGGTGTGCCCAAGGGAGCAGGATGTGCAGATTATGTGATGTGATGTAATGATAACTGTGTAGATAGGACAGAATAGAGCAGAAAGCAAGGTTAGTAACTACTAAGCTAACTTTCCTTTACTTTTCTTCAGCTACTTTTACTTTGCTTTAGTACGCCACTTAGACGCAAAATAAAGCGATAACAAGGCTGACTGGAGGGAATGGCGAATTGGGAAATATAATATAGAAAAGGAATAAAAAGGTAATACCTATGGTTTCAAAGCAGAAAGTAGAACCCCAAGCTTCAATATTTAGTCTTCGATCTTCTTGTATAGCTTCTTGGATCTTATGCTTCTAAGCGTCATATGCAGCTAAGGCGTTTTCTCGTTTTCTTGTTTGCTTGTGTGATGGCCGTTACAGTGTGGAGGAAGGAGCGCACTGGATGAGGAAAGAGAGGAAAGACAGCAAGAAACGGTCTGATATATCAACTTCCAGGAGCGGCAGTTGCGTTAAACATGAGAGATTGTTGAAAAGAATATCAAAATATTGGTTGACACACAAAGCAATAAAAGAAAAGAGAAAGGAAAAACAGAGCTTTTAATGCGCAGATTTGGACAAGAAAAAAAAGAAGGAATGCCGTTGAGAGTTCAGAGACAGAGCAAGTATTCGAGAAGAGAAAAAAAATTGATAAAATCAGAGGTCTGAGTTAAAGTGTGTCTGTCCAACGTTCTGGCTAGCACATCACAAATTCTTGCTCACTCTGTAACAAACAATCTAAGGGCGGCAGTGGTAGAAGAAGTCCAAGAAGTCGTAGAAGTAAACGAAAACAAAACAAAGTGAGACAGGCAGACTGCTAGAAAAGAAAAAAGAGACTCTCTTCTTACCAGCCCTGGGATCAGGGAGCGTTTTCGTGTGTTCGAGGAGGGTCTTAATCCAAAAGAATGGTCCACAGCGCAGTCAAGGCGTGAAGCAACAAGTTATTCTCTATCTATCCCGTTTCTTGGTGATGGTAGTTCCGCAAAGAGAGAAAAAATGAGAGAAGACAAGAAGAAGAGAAAGATATACAACATAAACGCAGACTGGAACAAAGAGAAACAGGAAAGCCTGGTTCTGGTGGAGGCGATGCCGTTTATAATAGACAGCCACTTAGCACGCCACGGCAACAACTGGATATACAGTTCAAGAGCTAAAGCTAACCTTGCTTTCTTTCTAGAGAAACCGGTAGGGAACTAGGAGAGAGCGAGAGAGAGTGAAGAGGGAAGGAGATGGGGATTGGGTGACTGGGCCAGGGTAGATGGGTGTGAGAATTGGCAGTGTATGGATAGTTGAGTGACAGTAAGACTATCAAAAGTGATCTGAAGGCGACGATCAACTTCTTTCTCTGGCACCGTAGCAACACTTTGGTCTTCCGAGTTCAGGACTAGGGGTGTTGTGGACAATATGGCAATATGCCAACAGCTAGTTTGTTCGGGCGGTCACAAGAACAGACGCGCCTAAAGGACCCCGTCGGGATAGCAGGAACAGGAACAAGGAATACACCAAGGAGTGCAGGAAGCGGGACGAGTTGACAAGCACAGGAAAAGAGATATAAAGAGAGAAATAAAAGCTTGTTGGTGGATAATAGGTGATCGGCGCAGCTAAGCAGATCGCACAGAAGTTTTTAGCTTAGGCTTGCTTGCCTCGTTGGATGCCTGGGAAATAAGCAGGCGAAGAAAGAAGGACGATATACGGCAAGTGATCTGCCCTTAGTCTCCCTAGTGCAAAGGCAAAGAAACAGAGAGAGAGCCAGAGGAACAACGATCCTTGACTGGAAAGCTAGACGCTAGAAAACAATACCCAAGAAGCAAGTGACGTTAGGAGGAAACAAGTCAAGTTCCCAACTCCAACTACAAGTGCACAGGTAAATTACAACTGCGGCAAAGAACAGAAGCAGCTGCCACACGTGGGATAGAAAGGCAAGCGGTCGTGCCGTCAAGAAACAGGCTGAGGTGATAGACAAAGAGACAGAAGACGGCAAAGACAAAGAACGCTGCACGAAGCCGGTCGGTGGCTGATATTGGCCAGTTCGCTAAGGTTGGCTGGGCCAAAGCAAAGGCAAAAAGAAGAAAAAAAAAAACAAGAAACACAGAGTAATTCTCTGTAGAAAGCGGCCCTATGACGAAATGGACTAGCTTTGTCTGTGCGGCCCCCGATACTATACTATGACACCAGGAAGCAGTAGTAAAGACTAGTGGTAGTAGTGTATACTAGAGATAGACAGATAGACAGATAGACAGATAGAACAGAACACTATGCTGTCGTCAATGATGATTGGATCGGCGGACTTCTACAAGCTGGTGACGTCGAGCGGGCAATGCGGGTTCAAGACGCTGTAAATCTTTTTTAATAATGAGGGATAGACGGCTAGTTAGATAGTGGAAGATCCCGAGTCCCTGAAGTAAGAGAAGAAAAAGAATAATAAAAAGGCCAGCCGGGGTAAAGAAGGGGGGGGAGCGAATGTAAGAGTGGTTGATCTATTATGATCATGGAATCTAAAAGAAAGAAAAGAAGAAAGTAAAAAAGAAAAAAGACACTGCTAAATATCCAAGCAAGGCAAGGAAAAAGTCGATCAGCCTTAGGAGATGGAAAAAATAAAAAGGATAGAAAGTAAAACAGGAAGAAAGACGGGAATAAACAGGGCTGGCTTGATGGTGGTCGACTTGCCCCTACAAAGTTATATAAATAAATGCACCAGAAAGAAAGCCTAGAAAAGTTTCACGACCGGCTTCTGGGGAAACAAAAATAAAGAATAACAATAATAGATATAATACAGAATAAAAGACTCGTCAAAGCAAAGCCTCGGTTGGCTATATACATAGTAGCATGATTTAAGTGAGGAGGCGGCAAAAAATACAAAAGACCGGAAAAGGCACAAGAAAGCTACGACGACAACAGAATACTATTGGGCAGAATCATGAAAAATAGGAACAGCCTCTCTTCTAGGCGATTCAACTTCAACATCCAAAACAATCCGGTCCTCTTTTTTTCCCTTCTTTTTGGGGGGGAGGGTCAAGGCTTGTTTCTCGTAGGGCAACCGATCTCCTCGCACGACCCCAAGAAACCAATCTCTAGCTGTATGAAATACACCATACAATGAAAAACTCAGCTCGAGACGCTTTCAGGGTCAGAGTGATATTCTCCGTCACAGGCCAATATCAAAAAGTACTCGTGTAGTACCGTCCAAGAGGCCGCTTTTGTCCTCTATTTTCCCGTCTCTTCGTAAAAAGGAACCCGCCCATTTTCTTGGGCTTTCAGCGCTTCTACAGCAACATGAAACAAACCAACACATTCTCCATACAGAATCCCAACGCCCGACTTTATTTTGGTATGTGCTTTTTGGTGGACCATCTGACCCCCCCTCCTCTAGTCTTCTCCTTCCTCCTCCTCTTCCTCCAAGCGAAAAGCATGGACGTTTGCCTGCATACCAGAAGGCTCGTTTCTATGCTAAATATGTCCCACGCCGGATCAATCCCTTTCCCAGGCACGGAAGAAAAATAATACAAACGTAACAAGCAACCATATACAACTACAAAGTACTACAGAGCGAGCTCTCGGGCTCCCAGATGATCGTCCGCATCTGTCAGGAGCTCAGTCGGAGTCCCGCAAGGAGAAAGACTCGCAAAGCTGAGCTCGAGCAAAGAAGGGTTGCCTCGGTAGGCTAAACCCAGGATAAGAGTGAAGGGGCGATCATCCTCTGATGTTCTCTTCCGCAACTGCGACCTGTAACTGTAACATGCAGCGTTGCCCACAAGGAGCCTACAACCAGAGTATCCTCCACTCTGACCCCAAGAAGCGCTCTTCTACATACAGATACTTGTCAGCCCAAGAATATCCGACAGATCTTTTGGTTGTCTCCTGAAGAAGACAAAACTCACGCCCACTTGCAACCCAAACCCTAACTGTCGTCTTGGAACTATAGGTCGCATCGTTCAATTTTGCAGACTAGTGATGCTCTTAGTTTAATGCTCTTAACCTTTAACTTTTATTCCAAAATGGAAATACTTGAAATTGCCTTTTTGGTATATCCTGGCCAGATTATGTATCACTTACTCTGCAACTCCATATTAATAAGATCATCTCATCGACATTTGTCAAGATTAACCCTAAGCCATCCCTCTTTACTAGGGCACTTCGAAAACTCACTGATCATCCTACAAACCAACAGCGAAAAGAGCCTAACCAGCCTCTTTCTCTCAAAGAATAAAAATCCCCTCTTCGAAGTCCGTCTTCAGCCCCATTCGTGTGCTGATGACGAACTAAAACCTTGCCCCGACCCAAGCTGCATAATAAACACGCAGACCGAGCAAACAGACACGTACAGCTGCAACGGACTGCAAAAGATATATATTGTATATTGTACCAAAGAAGGATATGAAGCTAGAGAAACAACTTTTATTTGCGGGGCAGATCTGTATCGGCAAGCCAAAGGATCTATCTACCTAGGCTATAAGAAAGAAGAAATTCAATAATACACTTGTTACTACATACTGTACGTTGCATGTACATATCTGTATATCAAATAGAGACTCGCAAACGGTCCTTTGCCATGTCCATCTAAAACACGCTATTGTAGATGAAAATTTGGTTGATCAAGATGTCCATGATATATCAGCCACAACTAGATTACGAAGTAACAAGTAAATAACCTGAAAAAGCTTAAACATATGGGGTTGTAGTGGGTGGCAACAGTAGCAATTAGTGTGGTTAATTGTGATCGACAACAGCTCGCTCGGACTTTTTTCTTTTATTTTTTTCTTTATTTTTGCACTAGTATTAAGAAAACTAGAGTAACAAATGAGGTCATAAGCTGCATTTAAAGTCATCAACTTGGTTGTTTCCGATCTGATTTGCTCGCGTGTCCAGGGATCAAATTCAACTTGTTCACTTTGTAATTTTACCACGCCGGCACAATCACAGCATGTTGATCTGCTGGCATCTCCAAATTCTTGATGTTTCATGGAGACAGGAATGGAAAAGGAAAAGTACGTACAACACATACTGTTAGTCAGCCGGCCAAGTTCCCACGTCGGACTTGTGTATCTGTATGAGTAGTAATGACTGCTTGGGTGACCTTGGCTAGCTCGCTACTCGTGGGATCTGTCACGCTCAGCGCAGTTTTGGCGTTGGGAAATACCTTCATCTCAAGTATCCCGTAGCTCGCTTTGGTCACTAGCGTGTTTCAAGTTGAACCAGGATCCCTTAAAAAAAGAATAAAGAATAATAAAAATGTGACGGCCATGATCTTTAGCCTTTCGGACAATGAAAGAAAAGACAGAAGCATAGTGAACATGCAATCCACTCCTGAGAAGCGCTTTGTCGGAACATCAGTCACTTTGAGAAATATGCGCATATACAGGCCTTTTTGGTCATAAACTAGTAATCTTTGCATATTTTCACATTGGTCAGATCATGAAAACACTAGCAAGAATTGACTGGCCCAATGCCTGTCTTGTGTTTTATTCTTCTCTCTGGTGTCTTAGCAGCTGTTCTGCATGCCATCTTGACTATGTTTGCCATGCGTACTTTGTAAAAAAATAAATAAAAAATAAACAAATACCATGAACACGGCTAAGCTAAGAAACCTACCCTGCCGAGACGGAAGAATGACACTAATGACATGAATAATGAAGAAATACAAAAAATGCCGCCTTCATGGGATCTGACGGATATAAAGTGCCACATGCTGGCCCTAGTGCTTTAGTTGGAGAAAACTAGTTATTTAGTGTATGGTAGACACTGTAAAGAAGTTTGGAAAGTTAATATACTACAACAAACGACAAGAGAGTATCAGGAGAACTCAGGCTCAAGTTAGGTACAGGCTTACAAACTTGGCTGACCAAGATATTGAGATCGTGTGAAAGGGGGGGGGGGGGGTCGATTGCTTGTGGCACTCAGCTTTGTATAGGAATTATGCAAGGAACAGCCAGATTTATATGTTATTTGTATAAACGGCTCTAGCTCTACATACACAAATATGAGTCTCGATATCAAATATAAACCTTCTGTACATATTTCAACATCCCTATCAAAGCCCTGCTCTGTCAACCTAAATATACTAACTGACTAATCTCCTGGTATCATTTTGGCTCTGGTTACAGCTGAGAACACTCGTCAATTCATTCTGATCACTATTTCTAACGTAGTAGTTCTCCCTTTTGAGAAAAGAAGAGCAGTCGAAGAAATGTGATATGTGGTTTTAACCTAACCTTGCCATGTACATGTATTTTCCAAATGAACCTGCTTTACTAGGTTTGACTACCATTTATTGCATCACTTCTTACCAGAAGATCCCTTCTCATTATCAAATGAACTTGGAGGGGCAGATACATACAACCAAAAGACTGGAAGAAAAGAGGGGAGATCAAGAGGCTGGAAAGAAAACACAGTCCTTGGAATGGCTCTTGCGCCATTCTTTAGGCGACTTGACAAAACCAAGGAACAAACGTATGTATAAGAAAGCTTGTGTAGTGTGTTGCCATAGTAAACTGCGATCTTGGGAACAGCACCTTGGAGGCTGTATCTGTCTCCCGGAGAAACACTTTATGCGTACGGAATACGAGTGGGAAGGAGATACACACTGTACAGGTATGCTACAGCTACAGCAGGTCTCGATACCGATCTGCATTAGATACATGCCGGAAAATACTACAGAACGGCAATAGACAGAGAGGGTAAACCCACCTATACAGTGTCTGCCTGACTGTTTGTTCATGTAGATCAAGTATCACCATATGGAGTTTTCGATCGCTCTGTGATTAGCATTCTTGGTAGTACATGTAGTTTGGTGGACAAGATCACCTGCCTTCACCGCAGCCTTGCTTGGTATTTCTCGGATAGGCTGCCAGCTTTGTTACAGATTTCATGTTATTCATGTACCAATATTCCCTTGGCTTTTAGGGCCGAGAAGAAGAAGATCACAATCGTTGGTGCCAATATAAGGGCATTGTTCCCAAGTAATATGGCGAGCAAATCCGCATTAGCCGGCGGGACTAGAAAACCACGCATTACGACTATAGTACGGAATATCTGAGGATGTGCGATATGGTGTGGTGGATAGTATTTAACATGTAAATACATAGGTCCTAGTACATGATAGCATTGGCATCATGATGTCGTCACAGCTTTCCTCAAATCGGGGCTTTTTCTTTTCTTTCTTTGTTTTTTGGTCTGATTCCCCTGTTTCAAGATAGAGTGGCCGAATCCCCTGCTTTTGCCCAGCTTCCTGGAGACCTTCAAAGTCTTGATTTTCTGGATAACTACTCGAAATCGTCTGTTGATAGGCTCTATCCTTCGTCCTACAGATGGCCGCCTTCTCCTTTCTCTAACAATCCATCTCAACCACCCAGCCCACTTGTATGTACCCGTCTTATCAAGTATGAGATAGATAGGCGGGTACCAGGTGGGTTGGCCGATAGCTCGAGAAGGACAGCGCTCTGTCTTTTTCCGAAACAAACAAAGGCCAGCAATAGATGCATTGGGCCATCTTTCTGTACAGCTCTATGGATCTTGTCTATAGCATGAATCTCCGGCCTGCGATGGCTTGTTATCATCGCCCATAGGGCAAGTAAACAAGTGGAGCAAGCTGTGAAGCAATGAACAGTCTGTGGCCCCTGAAAAAAGAAGAGACGGGCGTACATGTAGAGGCAGGGCTCTTTCTCTTTTTTGTTCTTCAATTCTTTCTTTTATTTCTTTTTTACAGCTATGGAAAGCCATGTTTCAGAACAGCTTACCTGATGTTTCTCCTTCTTACATATCCTCAATGCTGTCTTGGAAGCCTGTGATCTCCGTCGATGTATCTTCGTTTGCTGCCTCATCTCCCTTGTATATAATAAATAGATAGGTAGACAGCCTGATATTGGAATCATACATTTAATCTACATATGTTTTGAGTATTACCATCGGCAAATGAACCTGAGCTTAAATTTGAGTGGCGGCACACCAACACCAAGAATATCAAGAACGAAAAGACTGACAAAATCTTCGTCTGAGCGTAAGCAGCAAACAGGAAAACGCCTATTTCAAGCCCAAAAATTCAAAAGCTGTCTTTTGACTTACACATAAAAAGTTTGCGAGTTCGTCCTTGCTCGAAGCAATCAGTCATCTGAGAGAGAAAAAGAAGAAGAAAGACCCCAAAAAAAATACACCGAAAGGTCCCTGTTCAGCCTCCTCATTCGTCCCTTGGCAATAAAAAAGAAGAGCAAGAGAATATTTAGACATTGAACGCTCGAGCCAGCCTGACTTGCCAAATATGTCGAACGAATAAGACATCGTTTTGATGAAAAACGGCACAGCTGTCCAAGGGGAGGAGCTAGAAGTTACAGATATACATATGCAATTACCAGGAATACCATTCTTTTCTTGGCTATTTTTGCATACATGTTGTTGTCTCCTTGTTCTATTCATTCTTCTATAAGCACTGCATATATGTATAGCCTTTGGGGTGTTGGGCCCTTCTACATAGATTAAATCAACATAAAACGGACAACACATGCCGTAAGCGAGACATCCCGAGGTGAAGAAAAGACAAACGTCACTCGACTGCGATCTATCTCTTGCTTTCTGTCTTCAGCGTAGCAAGTCACTTGGGCGTGGGGATTTCAAACACGATATTGTTTCTTTTAAATCGCCACCAGCACCAGGCACACCAAAAAAGACACTCTGATCTAGATATCGTAGGCTTTTGAGGTGCGCTGGACACCCTTCGTACTTTGGTATGCAAGATAGAGACAGTACACATGTCTTCTGTATATGACACTAGATATAATGTTTAGACCAGTATGCACTGTGTAATTCACTTGGGGGGGGGGGTCATCCTTTGTTCCTCCTCCCCTACTTTCTATGCGCCTATATATGTCTCTGCCCATTTATATCGGCATGTAAACCCAGAACATAGGTGGGTGGCTGCTTGCTGGCTTTTAGGCGGTGTGGAAGGATAGCAGTATGATGTGGAATCTGTTTGTCATCCCGTCCTTCCCCAACCTGGTATAATTCCAAGTGACACTACCCGATACTGGTAGTAATATTGCCATTTTTTGTCATGTGTGATGTATTCTGCATATCAGAAACACTGTGGCTTACAAAGGGGAAGGGAGTAAACACCGATTTCCTGAACCCCGAATCTTTCAAAATGATATTATGTAAAATAAAGAGAGAGGTCACGCAATGATTTACAGACGGGATGAAAAAAGGGACAAATCCGGGATAAGATACACAAAAACAGAGAAGAAGAAACGCCTCTCTTCAGGAGGAACGAACAACATGGACAATCACCAACTTGAAACAAGTCCAGCTGTAAAAGTCCCTCCCTCCATCAGATCCATTCCACCAAACCCAATCCAAGTGTAGGCTGGGCCGGCTATAATGCAGTTGCGAGACGGAGACGGGAACTTTTTTCTCATTGTCGAGAGGGCGGATACGGGTGTGTACATGTGTCCAAGCAGATAGATACACATGAATGGTTGACATGCAGTCATATCTTAGCGCTTGAGGACCGATCTGATGCATGGTATATGTAACTATCTCTATGTACAGGTAACGATGTAGTATGGCCTATTGTTATCATCTTTAATATGTATATGTATCTGTAGTAGTCTGTATACATAGCATATATATATTTACTGTTATATATCTACATAGTAAGGCACTAACAACAGCCTAGTATAGATATGCAGATATATCTATCCGTCCATGTGAGTATCTTACTCCTAATCAGGGCGACTGCGTCATACATCCCGAAAGCCTCGCGAATCTGATTTTGCTGTATGGTTATTCTTGCCTAGATTCAAGCTCAAGTAGGTCTCGTGGGCTGGAATCTATCTAGGGGTGGCTTTGATGTATCTTTCATTATTGGAAGTAAAAATAAATATACGGAATATACGGCTAGTACAACTTAGTTGAAGCATGGAAAATATGAGAATGTGCTGATCAGTACAAAAGCATATGCAAAGAAACACCCAGGATTACAGTTACAACCCAAGGCCTTTTCCCTCCTATGCATAGCCTCTTTGAATAGCTCATGTCTACCTAGCGTTTTGTTCGTCGCTTTTGATTCTCAACGTGAAAAAAAAGGTACAAGTGAAGTGTATGGGTAGTAGTCAAATAGGGAGGAAGTAGCATCGTACCGTAGTGTTTCTTTTTTCAGTGTCGATCAAATTCCTCTTTGTATATCTCTTGGATTTTACATTTGTTCTCTAAGGACCTTTCTCTCTTCCTTGCATCATAGTGATACATAGTAACCAAGGTTGATTTTATAACAAAATTGGCTGTGATAATGATGGTAACCCTACTCTTAACTCTAGAGCCATATATTACATACACATAACTATCATGAGCTGAGAAAATAGAGAATAATTGAAACAAATCTGAACTATCTGCCTGAGTATATGGAAAGCAGTATATTTAGTATTACATCTTCTATACTATGTGCTGAACAATGAAATCAACTAATAACGACCCAGAATAACCTATTATATGTAGGTTTACTTATGACGCTAGTAAGAATCTCTTATCTATAGTAGCCCGATGCTATAACTACCAAGTTCCAGAATCGAAGTTTGTCCATAGAAAAAGTCAAGAATGGTTAGTCTAAAAGACCGCTGGCTACAGGCACGTGAAATATGCTGGAACGTAGTCCTTACCATGACCTCCACCAACTCCTAAGCCTCAAGCATTGGAAATCTCGCCATTGATATCGGCTCAAGAACTGAACAACATCAGAATGACGCTCATGACGAGCTAATGTAAGAGCAGACTCACCATGGGAAGTTCCATGATTGATATCATAACCCTCCTCAATGGAAAAGTTGGCTCTCTTGTCTGCTATACTAGGAACGGCACCTAGGTGGCTTCAACAATATTCCATGACATAACTGAAGAATTCCATCGTCGCAGGGTCATTTTTCTTGCAAGCCTGAGTGTTCAAGGCATTCTGCATTATGACAGAGATCGATATCCAAGGAAGATCTCGGACAAGATCTTGTATGCTTTATGATGAGATCAACACACATGTACGATTCCTCATACTGAAGAGCTTTTCTCGGATATCCTCACGGAGACCCTCCCCCATATCGACTTCAGCCTAGATTTGAACGTCCTCTTTTTCTCCTTAAAGGTGGATTTGAGGAAAAGTTTCAATAGTGGGATTGAACCTCTCACATATAGTAAGGACGGCTGAGAACAATCTTTAACTATCTTGGGGGATACACTCACCTAAGTCTATAACAATGAAGGTGTTGGTGAAAGCTTTATCACTAACAATAACTTGGATTAAGATCTGCCATAGTGTATACTCTTCAGTGTAAAGCATATCTGCGTAAATGTGACTACTGGCTAGATAGCTGGTGTAGAATTGCACAAAGAGCTGTGGCAAGCCTACTTTGGTTCGGGTTGTCCCTGAAGAAAAAAGTAGCAGCTGGAAGGTAAAGTATCAGAGGATGATGAAGCTTGCTAAGAACCTACAACTAAGTGTTTGTAAATGCGGAACTTGCTCAGAACTGACTTCCCACACCCTGTATCAATGGTAACCTGAAGGAGGTCATCATTCCTGCTTTTGGACCGGGTGGTAAATTGATCACTTTTGAGAACCTAAACACATATCCCTTCCATGGCTTGATGATTCATATCTTTATGTTCCCGGTAAGAAGAAAAGAGTTGAAGGCTCTGATGGCATCTATTTCCCATCTAGCAATCGTAATACAGAATATTCGTATAAACGCAGATGAAGGGACGTGTTTATACGGCGGGTTAACTCACTATGAATTGTATTACATGCACTCAGTGACCACTTGACTTAACTTGAATATATTGTGTGATTGTATGTACTCGAGCCGCTAAATTTGTACAACACAGTGTTAGTTACCGAACATAAATTCGATGCCCTCTAAACACAACTTCCGTATATTAGGGATGGCGCACCGTCTCATGACCACAACGTTGTTTTCAATATTATAATTTCTCTTCATCGTCTACTCATTAATATTTCACAGAAAAACAGTTTCTTTTTTCTTCTTGACTTGATTATACTCAAAGACTGTTAGGCCACAATCTCAAGTTCATGGAATCAAGAAAGCGACCCGGACGTCCGGAGGACGGCCCGGAGCTAGCCGGAACATGCCATCTCATTTTTAGACGTTACATATGTAGAATCATATCATAATACCTTCATGTTTATTCCATTGTTCACGTCGTTCTATACGGTATATCATGATTTGATTTGATTACATTTAACGTCTACCTAAATCACATATACGGCATATCATTTGATTTGATTTGATTATATTTAACGTCTACCTAAATCACTAAGATCATACGACGCCGGATTGGCTACCGGACAGATATTTAACGTCCTCCGCTTGACAAACTCGATAGCTTTGTATGTGCGGGACGAGACCGTCCCCTAGCCCCGAAGAACTAGTGGTCCATACCTCCACTATGAGCAACAAAAACAAATACAAAAAAAAAAAAAAAAAAAAAAAACAGTGCATCCACAAAACTATTCCCCAAAAGACAGATCCACAGAACCAACTCCTAAGTGGAGCTACCATCCCCACTATTCAGTGAGCCTCCAAGAGGCTGGTGATCGTGGCTGTAAGAATGAAAATTTTGGCGTAATCGAGTCGGGTGCTATGGATGAAGCACAGCGACAAGATTCCCGCGCCGCGGGGTCGGGCATCCGGAACCTTCAAAAGGCTGCCCGCCGTGTGTGAGTGTGGCTCCCTGAGGTGAGTGGATAGACTCGGGAGACCAACGATCGAAAAGGTGCGGGGTCGGTCGCTGGTGAGAACATCCCTCGAGAGGGGAAATCGGGCTCAAGGCCTCACGAAACGGTGCTTCGAAGTCGACAAGTGTCGAAATAGAAAACGAGAATGGACAGCAGCATTGGGGATATGTGCTGGTCGCTCTTAAAACCCACGACGAAGGGGAAAAATTCGTCTTTGGACGGAGGGGGAGGTACTCGAACTCAAAGGTACCCCCCCGAGGGTTGTAGGAGGGAAGGTTGATACGGCATATCATATTTCAGATATACTCTATATAATGCCTCCTAAACCTAAAACTTCTACATACGACCATAGCTGATAGAAAGCACGGGATCCCGTCCGCTCTCCCCTAGTTAAACTATCAAGCGCCCGATCAGTACTACGGTGGGTGACCACGTGGGAATACCAGGTGTTGTATGTTTCTTTTATTTTTATGTTGTGTAACAGTTTTTTTTGTCAGGCTCTCCTCCGATTCTCGTGCCGGAAGCCGCCGGCCTTTCGGACTAGCTATTAATGGTTTTTTTGTTGTACGAGAAAAACACCAGGTAGTCAATCTTAGAACTCTGTAGGTTTACCCTTGGGTTGCTCTTAACAGAGAGTCCTCTTGGCTCCAAGGATGGACCCTGAAAAACCATAAGAGATGCTTGAATCTTCGCACCTGAGACCACCAGCCTTTGGAGTTGACAGGAAGATAGTCTCAACCAGCTGCTTCCACTCAAAATATGTCGTTGTATTGCCGCAAAATGGCAGTAGGTAGTCATAAATTGGCAATTAACGAAGACCGAAAGCTTTGCACTTCAAATACGCCTCGGTTCATCTTTTGCCGTCTGTACATATGTATGTGAACACAACTTAACCCACAAGTTCCGATCAGCTTCTATTTTATAACACTAACTCGATTTTCGAAGCAAAAACAGCTTGGCTCGATTCTAGAGGTCTTGGCTGACAAATATTCCTTTTACATCATTGTTAAAGCTATTGTCTCCTGCCTTTTAAAAGCTTGATATAACATGTAAAATGCTTAATTTGGTCGAAATAATCTCTTAGTGATAAGTAGCTTAGACCAAAAATCCAGTCTTCGTTTTTTCAGTTCCACTTGGATCTAGTTGATGTGAGAAACTATCGGTATAGGCTCAAGCAAGGTATCTCCAGTTAGGGTAGCAATTTCATGCCGAGCCTGCGGAATTCAGTCAGAGACCCCAATTACACCAATTCATAGATTCGCCGGGACTTGAGTGCTTGTGAGCAAGTGATTCTTCTGGTTAACTGCTTTTTTCCCTATCTGTACTTTTATGCTTTATGATTTTAGCTAAGTCATAATGCCCTCACTTTTTGCTTGAGTAGGGGTTTGACCCTAGTTGTAGGGTTAGACTTAGAGGGACTAGAAGTCTCACAGCTCTACAAACATCGTCATCGTCAAATGAAACCTCACATGAGATGCCGTTAGGTGAAGCACAAGATAAAATATGGAACGGAATTCAGACTGTATATAACCAATCAAAAGAAACCTGAGGAAAAGATGAAAATGGATATACCGTAGGCAAAAGGACCATGATACTCTACATCCCATCCTTTCACAGTTTGTATATTCAGTCAAGTAGTCTGAAGTTATGAGGATCGATGATTTTTTCTTGTGGGTGTGTCTATGAAAGAAGAGCACCTACACAAGCTGGTGGATCAAGACAGACTAATGATATCAAGACTGGAAGCCGGGTTCATGGACTAAACTTTGTACCAATGTTGGATTTCATATGTGCCATTCACATAGGGGAAGTTTATAAGATTTAAGTACATAATCATTTGTTAAGCAGTAAGGCGTATCACCATGCAATCACAAAGAAGAAGCCATGAAAAGATATACGGCGATCAAAGAACCACTGCGGGTTTTTCGTACAAGCCTGCAAATTTGACCACGGTATAAAATAAAAAACATCATGTTACAAAATAATAGTGTACTGGTACTCATTCTGTTTATCATAAGTATGAGGAGCGTCATCTCACCGTGCTGCCATTGACGAAAGTTTCATTATTTTTTAATTAGATTGCGTTCTTGTTTGAATTCATGGAGGGGAGGATGTACTTTCGGCCCCGGGCTGCTCGGGCCCGGCAAACTCTGGGGACAAACTTGGGGTTTCTGGTGTACATGTCGTCACCAGCATCTGATTAATCATTGTCATTTGTGTAGTACGTGTAGTATGTATGGCCATAGCTTTCCAGTTAGATAAGATATCAATCTTCACCGTCGGCATTAGCGGCTGGTTGTTTTACTAAAAATACAAGTAAGTATAACAAACAACGTCGAGGTCTTGTCTGTATTTTTGAATATAAGCTGTGAAATTCTTTATTCTTTTCTCTCTTATCATATCAGTTTTTTTTACTAGAGCATATTAAGTACACACATAGTTGATATTGAATTTGAATATATGTTACATAGTTGTGCCCTTTAATGTATCGATTTTCTATACTTTATTATATGATGTGGCCTCATGTAATTAGTAGGTACTTTATTATAATTGTGTGGTAAATAGTTTGGAAGATAACCATGTGCCAGAAAAGAGCTTAAGGCTTCTGGAAGAGGCAGTGAGTACCAATCTTCACAAAGTATACTTTTAGGAGACTGAGGGTGGGAGTTCGGCAGATGCGTTAGAAGATAGAAATGCCCACTTCGGAGGTTGAAAAAACGTGGAATGACTCTAAATATCTTCTTGAGATACCCAGCTAAAACTAACAACTTCCGTGCTCCTTGTGAGTTACAATAGAAAATTCTAATAGATTCTATATCTAATTGGGACAGCTATGTTGCTTTCTTGCTTTTGGTCATCTGTAAATCTCTGACCACATGGTCTTTCAGTAATGTCGTCCGAGTCCACCAAGGCCCTTCTTCTTGCAGCTTTCTATACGCCACAGATATCGCATCTATGCTAGTCGGTCAGTTTCAACTGGTTTGACATATCTTGACTACATCTAACGTCAGATCAAGTTTCAACTGGTAATTCTCCTTGACAAAGCCCCCCACCTCCAGTCCTGGCAGAGATGGAACACGTCCTAACTCTTATTGGGTAAGACCATGTAAGAGATAAGAGCGGAAAGGAGGCTTGATAATAATACCTGCAACCTCTTCTTTGCGTTTGCTATCATTTTCGTATTCGCGATATACGTAGTACCGTTTCCATCTCCGTATCCCGGCCCCGGTGCCGGCACGGGTTTTGATTTGATTTGATTATATTTAACGACATATTGATTACCGGACGGATATTTAAAGTCCCTCCCTGGACAAACTCAATAGTTTTGTATATGCGGGACGACACCGGCCCCTAGCCCCGAAGAACTAGTGGCCACACTTCCACATTTCAATAGTAGCTGTAGCTTCGATCTCTGTGCTACTCGAGTTGTATGTATATAGGGAAAATAGAGGGATGATTTATATGTGAGTTGAGGGAGAACAAATCTTTTTATCATGTGCAATAGGCTTTTCACTGGAGTATTACGGCATACTATGGCAAGAGCGCAGTATGTTTACGGTCTTTTTTGGTACTCAATATATGGAAGATGTCCATTTATCGGCCATTGATTTAAAAAAAAAGATATTGGAAGAAAGTGTAACTTTGGCTTTATATAGCACCACTTTTAAAAGGCTATTCATTCATTCAATAATTACATAGTTGTACAAGGGAACATTTAGAGAATACTTCATTAAAACATTAATATATCGAAAATCAAAAATCAAACTAAATAAAGCCACAACAAACAGAGGGGGCCGAACAGGTACAACAAACATTAAATCAATCTATTAGAACACGATAACGAGGGCTTACTCAAGCTCCCATTCATCGAATTCCTCCTCATACTCCGGGTGCTGGCGCAGCATCTCGGCCTTCTGGGAGGTTGACAATGTCCAGTCATCCTTGACTGGGTTAAAAGGCTCCTTGACTGTGCCGCGGAGCCACTCCCGCTTGGCGACCATGTCGACCAGACGGCCCACCATGGCACCCGAGGACGTCTTGGACCACTTGGTCCGATCATCTTCCAGCATGTCGAAGAGATCGTCCGCAACATCCGAAGGCATATCCTCGGCCTCAAATGGCAACTCAATGCCATGAGTTACCGTCAAGTCGGAGCCTCGGAACAACTTGTGAGCATCCTTTTTATGGAAGGATCTTGAGTGCCAGTGGTTAGGGTTTAGGTCAAACCATCTACTCTTGCACTTCGGACCGGATGCTACACAGAAGTCCAACAGGTCGGTCACCTTAGTCGTAGTAGACTGGGTGAATGACAGCCAAGATAGGTCCATACCAAATATTCTTGGCTTGAGGCCGACAGTCATGATACTCTCCAAGTCAAGATCTCCAGAAAGGCCAAACTTCCCCCCACCACACAATCCACAAGCATCATCATATGAAGCTGCAGCCGTTAGATGGAACTGGGGGAACTTCCAGTCCATAGTAGCGGATACAGAGGCATCAATGAACAATGATTCGAATGTCACATCGGCATGGATTGCATGGTAGACAGACACTTCACCATACAAACCACCAGACACTGTGGGCTTGTATAATGAGAAGACAGGCGCCTCGATGTTCGCACCAACACGACTCTTCCAGACGCGTCGCTCAGCGTGGGCTAGGAGACGATTCTCATCAGAGACCGTCATCTTGCCTCCAAAGTCAAGGCGAGCGTAGGCCTGGATATCGGATACTGTGTAACCAATACTATCACTGAGGGATAGAGATACAGAGCCAATATCCGGCACCTGGAAGGACACTGGTGGTAAGGCCAGTAGTTGCTGAGAGCCCGTAAGACCCTGGACAGCGTGTCCAGTGACATATAGTCTCAGCAACGTCTGGGCAACTACACCCTTGGTAGAGATTTTGAAATCTCCACCATGACGCTTTCCAGCCCGGTAGCTGAAGCCGATGGCCCCAGACACATCACACGATGAGCACTTAAGGCCCAAATCCAGATGGGAATCACTGTACGTGATTCCACTGTTGTGCTGGAAGTCAAAGAACATGTACTTTGACTTCCAAGGCGTGGTATCATCTACCGACGCCGAGACCAATTCGATCATTAGAGGATAAGTGACATTTTGGAAGTCATCTGCCGTGTCAGTCATGACATTCCAATCCTCGAGATCGTTGATTGTGTTGGGTGTGACATCCAACACTATCATGGTATTTCCTCGGGCAGTGATGCCCGAGACGCCGAACCATCCATGGTTCTGTGAGTCAACAGAACCAATTGGCGTCATCACTATGACGCTGCCTTGAGAGGCGGAAGCCAAGGTAGATGCCCACACATCTAGAACAGTGGTGGCAGAATCGATGGTAGTGAACTCAATAGCGAACTCAATAGCGAGTTCATCAGCTCCATCGAAGCTGATGGCAAGTAGGTGCTCAGAAACCTGGTCAAGGTTAATGAGCGGCGTACCGGAGTACGCAAAAAGAGACGCTGTGGAGTCTTCAGATCCGTAGGCAAATACGTCCGCAGAGTGGACATTAAACGCGTTGTTGCCAGTACGGTCATGTAAAGACACGTGCGGCATAAACGTAAACAACTGCACAACCGTAAAGTCATTTGTCTCTAGAGAGGCCATGTCGGAGGAAACGGTAAGCGAGGACGAGGAGTTTGAAGCCTTTTGGGCAAGCACAGGCTCCATGGTTGACACCGGGAGTGCAAAAGCAGTGGAACTCGAGCTCCAAAGCAAAGAGGCTGAAGCCTCATTGAGTGAGTGGGTAGAGACCCAAGTGTAGGTGCCATTTGTGGCAGATGCAACAACTGCCTGGACAAATAGTGTCCAGGCAACTGTTGCCACTACTAGAGCTCTAATGTGCATTGCAACTGCTATAGAAAGATTGTAGATGAGGCTACGAATTGTTAGTAACAGTGCTTTAATATGAATAAATGAAAAGGTGAGGGAAAGGGCAAATGATTGGCAGTGTTATGATGGTAGAAGGTAGTGATGATAAGAGATGATAGATTATGAAAGTGAATTCAAATACTCACTGTAAGAAGCTTTTAATACTACTTAAGAAGTAGTGAGAAGGTAGTTGTGTTGATTGGTAATTGTGTGAAGGTAGTTGTGTGAAGGTAGTTGTGTTAATTGCTTGGATGGTATTAGCCAAGTGACCACCACTATCAATGCATCAGACTACTCTGGGTCCGTCACCTTCACCGGCTCTGTAGAGAGCAGCACCACCATGGCAGGCAATGCCATGGCCACTGGCACTGGTGCCACGCCTACCAACACTCAGCCATGCAATAACTACGTCGAGCTGTGTACTAAAAAGTGTCAGATTCTCCCAGGCACAGATGCAGTGGATGAGCGATGCCGACACGGGTGGGGATCGCGAGCCGCATTTTTGTCATACCAGCTGCGATATCCTCGATGCCGGTCCCATCAGTGATTGGCTTGGTGAAGTGCGTGCTTGGGTCGAGGCTCACCCATACGATGTGGTGACTATCTTGATTGGCAACGGCAACTACTCGTCACCAAAGCTCTTCACTAGCTATATCGAGGCGTCGGGTATTACGTGCTATGCCTACTTTCCTCCATTGTTCCCTATGAAGCGAAGCGACTGGCCAACGCTCGGTGAAATGATCGTGCTGGGTAAGCGGGTAGTCATGTTTCTCGACTACGAGGCCGACCAGAGCAAGTACCCGTGGTTACTATACCAGTTCTCACAGATGTGGGAAACCCCATTCGACCCCGAGAACCAGACCTTCCCTTACAGTCCACTGCCCACCCAACCTGTCTGAGGAAGACGCCAAGAATCGCTTGTATTTAATGAATCACAACCTCAATGTCCAGTATACTATCTTTGGCGCCAGTGTACTGGTCCCTGCCGTGTTGCTACTCAACACTACCAATGACCGGCAGGGCAACGGCAGTCTAGGTCAAGCCGGACAAGACTGCCAGAGCCAGTGGGGTATCAACGCCAAGGTTCTGAATATAGACTTTTATAATATTGCCGGTGAGTATAACTCTGGTGCTGTGTTCAAAGCAGCGGCGCTACTGAACAATGCCACGTATAACAGAACGTGTTGCGGTATTGTGCCAAATGCAGCTCCGCGTAGTATCTCTGGTCTTGGTGTATCCGCAAGCCTTGTGGTTGTGACAACGTTGGCCATGGTGGCTGAATTAATCTAGAGATAGAGTCCATTGTTTTTTCTTTTTTTTCTTGGCGGTATCTTCCCCGTGCATAATATATCGTCTATTTGCTTTATGTCTTTGACACTCATCTCGATATGGCATCAAAATCAGATGTAGGAAATAGTACTATTAGCATCTTTTTTTTTGCTTGTGAAGGTTTTCTTGTTTGCATTCCTCGTCTAATCTACATAGTATATACTCTAAGCATAGCATCAAATCTTAAAGTTTGGTTTGTTTGTACGCAATCCTGAGTTCTTTATTTTATCTTGATTTGTCGTTTCAACTTTATCGTCTTATTGTAGGGTTACATACCCTAGCCAATGGGAGCTCTGTGATAGGGTTTATAACCCTTGTATGTTTACCTTCTCTTGGTGACTTTCTCCCATACATACATATAAGTAATGATGGACCATAAGTTTGAGGTGCCATTTGATAAATTTTTGATGAAACCTGATGATATTCTATGTCTAAGCTTACCATTACTTTGTTTACTTAGCATCGTACTTGGGTGCATGATATCAAGCCAAGTGATCTAATTGTGTTAGACGTTGTGATTGTTTCGTATTTAGACTTGGGTTTGTTTGTCTCGTAATTATAGATTGTATTTCTATAGATCTTGTACATACGAGGTATCTAGCAGTCATATCTCATCCGTGGTCATGCAAGTCATAAATCATTTGGATTGTTTGCTCATGGCGCTTTCTTCGAATTCCACCTGGATCTCAGCCAAAAGCTTTTCCGCTTGAACGAGATTATCTTCTGTAACCCTAAACGAACGACCGTAGGTGTGCTCCTGGGGATCACGCTGTGAAAATGAGATTGTCACACCAGTACCGCAATAAGATATAGCTTGATAGCATGACAGAGAACGGATTTACCAAGCCCATTTCCACGGTACTTGGGCGGCGTAATCCATGCGCGAATGGAAGCCGAGGGTGGTGAGACATGGGTAGGAAGTTGGCAGGTCTTTGAAGTCTCCAGAAACATGCGTAAGATGGCTAGAGAGTACACTTCGTAGTTGCAGTACATGTACATTGCAACAAACATATCTTCGAAGGGAAGAGAGTAGCGGTAGTTTGTCGGGGCGTTGTCATTGTTTTCAGCTAGGAAAAGGTAATCTGGGAGATAGATATCGGGATATAGACTTGAATGGGGGCGTGGTATGGTACACGTAGAAATGTAGGTCATGGCGAGGATGAAATAAGTTGCTACGCAGCCTACAAAGATACGTATGTGAGGTGGTAACTCTAGAAACGCTTGAACAAACCGAGCTGAATATCCGTTTGGTAGCAAAACTGCATACAACACATTGGCTACTATGATGGAACCAATGAATAGATAAACAGCCTGGTGGAGCCCTGCGTTGCTTTTGGCTATACTCTGCTGCCTGAGCAACGTTGTGGACAATCTCGTCTATCAGTAGGAGGTTGTTGGTAGGTCAAACGGGAGCTTGATAGTCTTTCTTGGTTGGCCATTGCTACTCGCTTTGGGGATATCGTTCTTGCGTGCCGATGAAGAGGGCGCGCTGTGAATAGGTGCAACTGTAGATATTGTTGGTGGAGGCAGTTTTTGCTGTTATTTTGCGGGAATCAAATGACATGGCGCTGCGAGATTGACGTTGGAGCTCAGCATAAGAAAAAAGGCTATGTAATAAGATAAGGTGAGTTGTCATGTAACATGAGCTTATAAGACATGATGAGAGACTCACTCTAAAGCGGATACAGCTGCGAAGAAAATTGAGCTTGGGATGGCTGCGAGGATATAAAGTTGGATGCTGAGCATATGGCACACGCGCATCAACAAATTTGATGTGTTGGCCGACTTGTTGCTCGTTACTCGGCTTTGTGTTGTCCATGGCGATATCTGTGTTGATAAGGCTGAGATAAGAAGAGATGATGCAGTCCTAATGAGTATATGCTATAGTGCGTTCGTGATCTGAAGATGTAAGCTCGAATCGGCCCTGTGCTATTTAATTGACATGGAAATATGGTGAAAAAGAACAAAAGAAACAAAAAGAACAAAAGAAACAAAAAGAACAAAAGAAACAAAAAGAACAAAAGAAACAAAAAGAACAAATGAGGTCAAAATGTCGCGATATGTCTGGTGGTGGATTGGCAGTACATCAGAGATGATCAGACGGAGTGGAAGGCAGCAGTTCTAATGGCGTTTTTGAGCAAAATTGCTTTTTCGTTTAGAGATCGTGGGACAGTAGCCTCAACAAATCGGGATAGGAAGAAAATAAGATGGGAGTTTTAGCCAATAGAACGAATTGGTGATATCGTACTTTCGAAAGCCGAACAAAAATCATAGGCAACAATAGATGGAAGAGGGATATGAGAAGATTGAGAGGAGAGGGAAAATCACGGTTTTAGAGCTATCTGTGCTTGTATGGTAAATGAACATGGGCAGACCGACAAAAAACACAAGAAACAAACAATTCAAGTGTTGATACAAATGAAGCTATCGCGGGTTTAATTTATCGATAGAAGGTTCTAAGCCGACCCGTCTTTAGGTTGCATTGGCGGATTTTTAACGGAGCTGAGTGAAGTCAGGTAGAGAAAGAGTGCTAGAATAGGCAATGCATCATCATATGACAATGAGATATTCTCTTCGTCTCCTATGTTTCCCTAGAGAATGGATTTAGAGACGGTTCTGACGGAGTTGAGAGGTGCCTTTCTGCCATTCAATTTTCATACGAAGTTTGTGGAAATGTCTAGATACATAAACTATAGTACAAAAATTGCTTCATTGTAGTTGAGTTCACATGGTTTGTGACTCGATTTATCACAGTGGCAGCCCAGGATATGCCCAGCATGTTCTACAGTAGGAAAACCCCCTCAAGCGTATCGAGAGTGCAGAAATATGCCGTAAGATTCAGCCAGGTGGCCTATTAAAGTTGAGTTGAGGCGATGTGTGTGTGGGTAAAATGTAAGAAGTTAGCTGCATAAAAGGCCAACTTTGTACTATCGTGACGGTTGTAAAGATAACTCTTGTATGACAAAAAGTTCTAAGTGTTCATCTTGTAAGCGAGCTTGAATTTGACGTTGATGAGTGTTTCTCCCTCCAAAATATAATATTGAGAAAGTCTCAAAGATGTCACCATTGCTTGCTTAGATTTATCTCCATTAATAAACAACCCAGTAATATCAATTCAAACTGTCAAGGTGGCATCAGTACTCGGCATCTTTTATGTTTTATGAGACGCACAAAATGCGGAATCCATTACTATGATATCCGTTATCGTATATTCTATGAAATTTGGTATGGCTCGTGATTCCACTATCGGACCCGAAGATAGGGTACCGAGAACAGTTCAATGCTACGGCAGATTCGAAGCTTGGAAGCTTGTGAAACATAAAGACGTGTTCTTGGGCGGAAACACCAAGGTGTGCTTATAGAGTTGATAGAGTGGCACTTCTAAAGTTGCTCAGTGAAGTCAATATCTCCAAGCCCTATATATCGTGAGGCTTTCTTGGTATAGTCTTTTTCAATAGAAGTTTTGATCTTCATGAACCTAATGCGTGCGTTTTAGAACTAGGTTAAATTACTACAAAGGTATGATTTTGAGTAGAAGGGCCAACGGCTAGTTACAGAGTCGATAAAGGTGGCATTGCCATAGTTCCTGAATGAAGCCGATGTTTCAAAGTCCTATATATCACAATATGTTCTTGGCATGGGTTTATTTTGTTTATCATTGGCTTTAAGGGCACGTTGTTGAGTAGGAAAACAAAGAGATAGTTGCAAATTTGGTGTTTTTGGCATTGTCGTGGTCCCTAGATGAAGCCAATGTTTTAAAGTCCTTTAGATCACGGGTTTTTCTTGGCAGAGACAATACGGGCTAGTTATAGAGTTAATAGAGTTGACATTGTCTTTGTTCTTGAATCAAGACATTACGTCCAAGTCCCTGGCATCGTGAGGTTTTCTTGGAAGGGTCTTGTAACTTCTAGTTGTGGACTTTGACAGTTATGGGTTCGTTATGCCTGAAAGTCTATTATTTTTGCTAATAGCGTAACGCCAAGCTTTTACTAAAGATTTTGTGTCACATTTCTTATATTTGATACTACATCTCGCCTTATATCCCATATATATCTCTCGATTCATACCACCAACACCCATTGAATATGACCATGTTTGAGGGAGATTCGACAAAGTTTACCGATCTTGCAAGAAATTTCTCGGCAGGAAGATTTGTCACAATATTAGACTCTACGGGTGAGCTGTGGCAAAAGAGCATATGACACCATGTCTTTGGTTAGATTCGACACCCGTTTGTCACTGGGGTCGGGAAAGTGTTAGTCCCCGTGGCGAAGACTTCAATGTGAGATGAGATGGTACGAAGGGTGCCAATTCATAGTTTTAAGCTTAAGTTTAGATCCCATACGTAAGGGGGGTGGAAAAGGCAACGGTGGTAATTACTATTGGCTCTGATTATGAAGTGAGTGCAAACAGCCTTCGAATACTCTCTGTATAAAATATAGGAACTGTTGTTGGGAACGCAGCTTTGGTATCTTGTCAATTATAGCACATTTTGTAGTATGTCTGATGTAGATAGACAAAAAATACCATATCAAGCCTAATCTTCCATAGGGAACAGCTCATACAAGAGTAAACGTAAGTGATTTAACTAAATAATTAAATAATTATTGTGATGTGGATGAGTTCCATCATATTCGATGGGCCGTGCAGGATCGATGAGATCTAGATCCAGATATAAAATATGGTAATTAAGCAGCGGGGTAGCGGTCTGGAGTCTTCTGTAAGCTAGAACTGAAAACGGACCTGCGCTATAGGTATAATAGAGTAAAGCACAATTGACGATCAAGTTCCATAAGCATGGCACGGCCTTGAAATTGATTGAAGGTATGCCGTGTTGTGACTCTAAAGATGCGCAATAATTAACCCAAGAATACCAAGCTCACCACGAAGGGCTGTGGAAATTTACACTGGTCTAGTTCCATTAGAAGATCTGAACGTAGATGGCATAAAAGGAGCAAATATAGTTTTCCGGCCAATTGATCAGTATGTTGTCGGAGTACTTGGTTGATTTTAATGCACTTCCAGTGTAAGTCAGTGTAAGTAGAAGAGTAATTTTCTAGTGATTGTTAAGAACATGGTGGCATAAAGGTATCGATTAATATTTTCCAGACTCTACAAGGTACCTTAAGGGCCAAATTTGGGGTGGAGGTACATAAACTTGGTGGGGCAAGGTGAAAGAGTACTTTGTTTTTCCTAATTGGGAATCACTGCCAAAATTTAGAACAACGCTAAAATGTGGGGGGCAAAGTGGCAAAGTGCAGCACGATATCGATATGGGCCATTGCAATTTGAGTGAGTTGTCTTGTTGGGAGAGCCAAAAAAAAAGGCAGTGATGGGAAGCGGATAGACGGTAGTTTGTGCTGTTGCATTTGGGTTGCAGTCGCGTCTATGTCAGGCGAACAGGCGCTGAAATCATCAAGCGAGACTCGATGACACCCTGCCAAGCTTTATTTAGCGGAACACCTAACAATTCTTGACATGTTGTGCGACGTCTTGGCATTTCTTGGCATTGCAACATAGCGACAACAAGCAACTTTATATGACTTCACGCCGTATCGTGCCCAGCATTTCACGACCGTATATCGCGAATTTTACAGCGAATTCGATGCAGCATTTCTGGGGAGATACCTCTACGCTGTGGCGAGACCAGTGCAGCATAGTTTGGGAGTCCTAAGAGATGCGCTAAAGACTGTTTTAGAATATAAAAAAGAGATATAAACGATATAATAAATCCGCTCGTTATCTCGCATAGACTTCTGAGGCTAGCACGAAAAGGACTGAGGTCTAAGCCGCACTGGAGATGGCCGGATTGGGCGCTGCTACTTTTTTTTTTATAATTCATTTATCTTATGGAGCTATAGAGCTATGAAGATTTGGGCGCTGCTACTGAGTTACTGGCTTCTCACCCCCCGTAGTTGAATTGAACATGGCGGATAGTACTATGTGGCAGCGTATCTACGTAGTTACCCTCGTAGAAACAGACTGACTCGCAGTGTAGAAGCATGATCGATATTGATATTTATCCTAATATGCTATATCATATAGACACTCGAGATGAGCATTGGAAAGGGCATGGCTTTTGGTAAATACTGCTGCTGCTCTAAAAACCACCCAGTAGAGGCAATAGACACTGGCTAGTTCTCAAAACAGCAGTCCTGGTAGAGTACTGCTGATGTCTGTTGTGGCTTCCAAATACAGCGTCACTCTTACGCCAGTACTGTTCTGAGCAAACAAACCACGGGAACAACGTCCACTAGTCCACAACAGCACTTCAAGACTATCCATATCCACTAGCCTCAACTTTATCTTGTTATCCACGCCGTCTAGCCTGAACAGCGTCAAGGCAACGTTGCCATTCGGCGTTTGTCTATTAGTTCAACATGTATCTCTTAGTGTGTGTGAATATCCTACAACTAGCCGCTCTCTAAGCCCCTCCGTTTCCGGCCTTTGCGGCATTAGCTGCCATTGCTTCAAATTTCACTGACTTTAGCGTTCTTTAGAGACGTATAAATCAATGCCCAGTCACCCTCCGACTTTCTCTCAAAACTTTCTCGTTGACAAACCACAGACCATCGATAAAAGTCCAATTTTCCCTACACATCTTGTTCCCTTTACTACAGTGTTACATTTTCCATTGTGTCTATAAGTCCCTGGAGATTGCTTCACTGTTTGAAGACCTTGACTGCTGTAGAGTGTTCTACGTTTTTGTTCCTCCCCTTCCTGGCATTTCTGAACGCCATCCTCCTTTCTCTTGTTGGTGATCTTCACTTACCGGTTAGGTACGTTTTCCCTTCATCTTTCCACCTATTTAGCGGCCTGATCTGGCTTTGATGAACATCAGCACTAATATGTCACTTCTAATTTAGTTGAAGGTCTCCGAACCTTTCTTTTTGGCGTCTCTGTAATAGAACGCCATTAAAATTTCTTTTATCAGCCTCCTTCGCTCACAGGCTAGGTACGTCTGCCCTGTATTCCTTCACCTTTTTCCCTTCCACTCTTTTACCACTGATCTGGCTATGGTGAGAACCATTGCTGACGTGTTACTTCTTATCTAGGAATCGGCTGTCAAGATGGTCCGTCTTGGAGATTTTGTCTTGGACCCTAACAGTTTCGTAAACCCGGAGTGGTTCCTCGATTTCCTCCCGGTCGGCACTGTCGATCCTAAACTTTTGAGTATCGGAAGTGAGACTGTGGCGGCAGTCTCTGGCGGGGCCGCGCAAGCCCCGCCCACGCTCAAGGTGGCTGATGACGCCGCAGCTAGCGAGAAGCCAGCCGCCTTGGAGGGTGAGTGGGATGTGGAAGACCTATTCAGGGAGCCTGAAGGCTTCGACTGGACAAAGTTTTTGGATTCCCCCCTTTCACCTTCCCTTTCCCCCCTCGTCGCCGCCCCTGCCATTGCCGCTCCAACAGTTGTAGATGCTGTTGAAGCCTTCGTCCCGCTTTGGCTCCCCGCACCTCCCGCACCTCCCGCCGCGCCTATTGAGGCTGCGGAGGTTGTGGAGACTGTGGAGGCTGTGGAGACGGCTCTGGCCCCAGCAGGCCCCGTGGCTGCTGATGAAACCGATGGCTCCACCGGTAGCGAGGAGCCTACGCGCCCAAATGTGGCGGCTCGGACTCGAGTCCGCCGCCCAGTAGCGGCGCGAGTCTTCCGGCCTGGTGCAGTCATCGGCCAGCAGGTGGGAAGCACTTCCCCACCTGCTGGGGGGATCTTTTCAGGGGCCCGGGTCTTCATCACCAGGATGACCGGGTTCCTGAAGCACGCGCCTCTCCCACCCCACGGTCAACTGCCGCTGCGGAGAGACAACGGGAGCCGCTACTTGGTGTGCCCAATCTGCCAAGCGGCATTCGCTGTGCCCCCGAGGGTCTCGGATGCCGACGCAGCCAAGAGCGTGCGCACCAATGTGCGCAGACACTTCATGAACGTCCATATGGACGCTCGTGTTGCGTGTATCGCGTCCGGTCGTTGCGCCGACCGGGCCGATAATCTTAAGGCCCTGTGTGCAAAGCACGGATGCGTGCACACAGGGGCCAATGGAATGGTGTCCTCCTACCGCGATCCGGCAGGCACCGATGTTGCCGCTCACATGAAGGGCGGGTGGGGATCGTTTGTGACCCACTTCTCCTTGTGAGCGCCAACTTTGGTGCTCGGGACGTGATCTGGACCCATGGCCATGGGTACTGGGCATCTACAGCTCGAAGACTGCTAGACTGCTTAGATCCTTGGCCATTGCCGGTGAAGGACACATTCTTGTGCGTGTGTGCCATTGCTACCGAAGCATGGCACATTTGGGTATCTTGGAGTTTTGGGTTTGGGGTTCTGGTTTGGGGTTCTGGTTTTTGTTATATTTTTTGCATCTTTTACTGCTTTCATGGGCTGTGGCACAACAGAAATACACACCCACAATTGATTTGTTCCTTTCTTTCTTCCACAATACTTCTATCTCTCTCTCTCTACAATGTGAAATGTGAAATGATTCAAGAAATGTCATCCAAATGCAAATAGAACATCATTTCAGTAAGTTGGCACACTAGATTATGAAATAATCTCCTTCTAAAATAAATAGTAAACTAGTTTAGTACCTCAAACGCACAAAACTGAGCAACAGTTTACATGTCACGATACGACAGCACTATTAGAGACATTACCTACACAACGAACAGCACTATAGTTTTGTGTCATAGTTTCCTTCTCCTAATTTCTCGTGCTGTCTTACTCACTTACAACCACTTCTACATAACAACAATTGACGTTTTTACTGACCCAGAAAGAAATAGGAAAATAATCGGTGCCACGACTCTAATTAGTTATTCCAGAAATGCCAGTTTCCACCTAATTACACTCTAATATCTGAATACAGACCAACAACCCCATAATGAACTTATTAGATCTTGGATCTAGAAGTATGTAGAGATATAAAGATATCTCTATAGATACGTACAACATGCTTCACGGCTATAACAGAAAAATCAGTGTAGGAAGAGGTCTCTTTATTCATTATCAGACCGTCGTCATGTTTTCCCTGTGGAGACTTGTATCACAGAACTAAAGCGCCAAATAAAGGTCTATATCCCTTCCAATGTCTCAACCAATAGTTAAGGTACACACATATATTCGGTAAAAACTTCATTGTGCGACCGAGGAATGTTTTAATATTAGTCTACAATCCTATGTCATAGCTTTACAGATGGAATTACTAGATTAGAAATTATATAAAAGAAAATTAAAAAGAAAATTAAAAAAGGAAGATCAAAAAGAGAACCCTAATCACGATTCAAACCCACAATCTTTTGATTTGTAGTCAAACGCCTTGCCATTGGGCCACGCGGCCTTATCTTCGGAAAATCGAGTGTTAGATCGCTTCAAGTTTGATCCCGAGAATTGCGGTCCCGTGCCGGGACAGTTGGTTTTGTGACTATCTTCAAACCGGGAAACACAGCAGTGCCTGGAAGTTGGAATGGAAGGTCTTAGGGTCAAAAGTGACAGCACTTTTCCGAGGCTGTCTGGAAGTTGGCTGGCACCCCAAGGTCTTCAAAACGGCTTTCCTGGTGGTCATACTAAAGCCAGGCCGTGACAAATCGCTCCCAAGAAGCCAGACTGATCTCACTTCTCTCAACTCTAGGTAGGGACTCAAGAGAATTGTAGCAAGAAGACTGGCGGCATAAGCTATTGAACTAGAGATCATCCCCTGCACATATGCTAGCGCAGTACCAAGAAGGGCAGCTACTGACCTCACACTGTTGCTGGCAGACAAGACAAGATAAGCATAGAGAGATAACCTCTTTTGTCACCTATGACATTAAGGGTTCCTTCGACGCCGTGAAACGGGGTAGGCTAGTTCAAAGGCTTAGAAATCAAGGCTGGCCAACGTCAATAGTCAAATGGGTGGAATATTTTCACTGTACCATCAACGGAAGGAACCTTTCCATCGCTGGGCGTGCCCCAGAAATGAGAGACCACTCCGGACTAGCTTTGTCAAAAAGCTACTCCGGAAAGAGAGCTCCTGCAAGTATCTTGCTAAGAGATTGGAGGTGAAATGGAGGCACTACAGAGACCATGCGCCTAGAGAAGAAGCCCCATCAACGGGCCAGACAAGTACAGCGGAGGGGGAAAGTGACTGAGATTTGGTGTGGTTTTTGTTTCTGTTTTTCCTATTTACTGTTCTATGTTTCTGTTTTCCTTGTTTTATTTGCCTTGGCCACTAGTTCTTCGGGGCTAGGGGACGGTGTCGTCTCGCACATACAAAGCTATTGAGTTTGTCGAGCGGAGGACTTTGAACTCGGCCCCACTGCCGCCCGACGATGCTTTCTCTACGACCGCATAGTTCGTCAAGCAGGCACACATCTCAGGCTGGAACAGTTGTCTCTGCAAGAGGCCCAACTGGTCCTCCGTCTTTGCACACAACAAACGCTCCGACACCTGGTGAGAACCCTGCGACCCGACGGCCTGGAGGATATCTGGTCTACACTCGACAAACTCCTTCTCAATGCAATACGGTGGATCAAAGGCGTGGCCGAGCCCGGCCCATTCGACGAAGACATCATGGCTTTGCCCATGAGCTTGGGGGGATGGGTATCCCTTCCTATCTGGAACAAGCCTTTGCTGTCTTTCCCGTCGCAACAGCCCAGGCCTACGCCGACTTGGAGTGTGTCCGGAACCCGGAAGCGACCCGCTCGGAGGGACTGCGGCGGCAGAAGGAAGTCATGGGGGAGCTCAACAGCATGAGGTACGATGGACTTTGGGTCCGCCTGTCACCAGCAGAAAGGAAGGACTTGGGTGACAACAAGACGTTCATTGGACGCCAATGGATGGGAATACAGCCAACCAGCAGACGCCAAATCATTGCTGATTCCCTCCTTATGGGTATGACCAGTGAACATTCCTTGCTCTCGGACCCCATGATGGACAAACCGTGCCCAGAGTGCCACCAAACTGCCAAGTGGGCCCATCACCAAAAATGCCAACGGACCACTACCCGTGCCCGGTCAACTCACCGCCTTCACAACATAGTTCGAAACTGCTTCCACCAGGCTCTCCGCCAGTCAGAAATCCTCCACTTCCGGCACAATGAAGAAGACTCCGGCCGACGAGCTGATTGGGGATTCCGGGAGGTTGAATTGCGCAAGCTTTACGACCTGATAATCATCACGCTTCACGGGGAACACTCCTCAAGGGAAGCAGCTACCATTCTGAACAAGAGTTACAACGTTAACATTGGTAAATGCCCCCCTGGAAGCTGGCGAGCAGTTCTACCCCATAGTGTTCTCCCAGGGCGGATCGATGGACCCGAGGTCTGAAACTACGTTCAAGATACTACAACAACGTATGTCAAAGACCACTTCAGCCTCGCTCGCCAGAACCGTGGGCATCCTGATGGCTGAAACCCGAGTTGAGGCCCATTGGGTGACGGCGCAACACTCCCAGTCTGTCCCTCGGACTTGGGGAATCAAGACGAGGACGATTTCGCGGATTGTGAGGAGGGCTTCCTGGCCTGAGGAGCATGTGAATGATGTTTTGATTGGGTGCTGCTTTCTTTTGATGGTTCTACAGCTGTGAAAAGGGTTTTTTTTTTTTCGCTCTTCTCGTTTCCTCTATATTGTTTTTACTGCTTCTTTCTACTATTTTCCTCTGCTATTACCTTTCTTTGCTTTTGCACTTATCGCTACATTTCAACCTAGTCTTTACACTTTAAAATTGCCATCACAATTTTAATATATACAGGCACAACTTTAAATATCTGTCCGGTATCCAATCCGGCATCGTATGATCTTAGTGATTTAGGTAGACGTTAAATATAATCAAATCAAATTTATTGGCCCGATTAATATACAGATTCTAAATATAGCGAGAGATTTTGAATGACATTTTGCGATCCAAGCAAAATCGGCCATCTATATATAATATGACTGCGGATTTCAGGCCCTGAAACGCACTGACCAGGTATTAATGAGTGATGTGTAAAACAAAAAACGACGATAAAATATGATTTGAGCCAAGTAGGACGCAAGTCAAACCCTTAGGGAAGGCCAAGCTTGACTGGAAGACTAGGCTATGAGATAAAATGCAAAACTATGAAGAGCACAGGGGCTATATGATATAAATGCTAATCTAGAAATGCCTGTGTAGCACCCTTTCCAACTCCACAGTGCTACAGTTTGACATTTCTAGCCATGAAAACTTGATTTGCTGGTCTAGAACAAGCATATGTCATGTATGGTTTAAAGGTTTTTAGCCATGTATTTGTAGTAGGCCAGGGTGTTGTACTCGGAGGAAAGGGTGTCTCCCGCTTCGGCAGTCCAGGTCTTGGAGAGCGCCTCAATATTGGAAGGATCAATCTTAGAGGAAGTGGTTTCACCACCCCAATGTAGACTGTAAAGGTAAAGTTAGTACATACTGTCATACAAACTCGAAACTATAAGGGCATATAATCAGAATACTTACACATGTCTGGATTTAGCATTAAATTTCATATCAAACAAGTACCAGCTTTCATCATTCGTCCTCTGGAAGACTTGGTAGTCGGTACCAGTGAAGATATCGGTGTAGAAACCAACCGTGCCAACAAGTAGAGAGTGGTTGACGCAACCGGTCTCCTTAGCAATGCTAGAAATCACATCATTCCGGGGCTTGAAACCTTCGATGGGCTCGGTGCAATGCAAAAAGTAGTATGACTTTCCACGAACAAGCGGCACAGGGGCAACGGCTTTTATCGCATCATAGTTAGCTTCAACAGAAAACAGGTGGTCCTTGGCGAAAGTTATCTCCTCCTCTTGACCATCTTCAGACACCGCATTTGTCTTGATGTTAAAGGTGATGTCTTCCAGAGGAACTTCATTGGTGCGCTCCTGAACATCTGCAGAAAGATTTTCAAGGCTCGGGTTCACGGGCACGGTCGGAACAGCAGCGCTGGAAGCCAGAGCACAGAGAACGAGGACACTGAAGGATCTCATGGTGATAGAGCGAGAAGATAAGATGATGAAGATAATACTATAGAGTTGGCAGAGCTGTATCAAGGATAGTAAGAGTGGAGAAAGAGAGAGGTGAGGCTGATGGTGAAGGTGGTGAGAATAAGATCCGAAACAGTGAGTAAACGAATGGGCATGTCGTGATACTTATATCTTGTTTCTTAGGCTGAGCTGAGTCTTCTTTTTGTATATCACCTCCTCTAGAGCCACTTTCAATACTCTATATGCTCATGCAACAATGTAAAAACCTCGATATCACCATATTCCCATACATAAATAAAAGCACAGGCACATTACAGGCCATTCAACACGGATAATTGTATCTAAATGTAGGCAAAGACTAGTTACATCAAGCCCGGAACGAACGCTTTAGTCTATATTAGAAAAGCTTGGGGGCTTTATAGGCCATGCGAGCCAAGTAACTACATTCAAGGTTGAACAAGTTATAACAAAAGAGAGATAACTAGATATGGCCCATGCTGATCATGCCAAGCACTTGGAATGGCCAACCCATGAACATCTGACCCATCACCGGAGTTCACCAGGCTTAACCCAGAAATTATACATAGTTTAGGATCTGGTAGGTTGGCAGTACTCAGTGGCATTAATAAGAAGCAACAGTTCAAAGAGATGCAAATTGGTCATTGGATAGATCTTGTGTTGATTTTGTTGTACCTGGTATATTGACTGTGATACCCTGGAATGACACAGATCAGAAAAGGATCACTTAGACAATACAAGAATAGAATGTGGTTCTAGACAAGATCAACCTTATTTAACAACCTAAACTGGGAAACAGAAGGAGCACTAAATAACTAGTAGATACTAAGAATTTACAATAGTAAGGGCTTAATATAACTATTCTCTTTAGCTGGACTAAAAGATGTAGATATGTACAAAAAAAAAACCCAAATAAAACTTGAGGGAAAATAAAAATAAAAACATTGCCATTTTTGCTAAATTGTAGAACTGTGAAGAAAGTAGATTGGCCTACTATTCTCACCACCTCACAAGGGTCAAACTACGTACCAGGAAGAGATCTTGATACGCAGAATATTGGCACATGTTCTCATCTATTTGCCATTCCTCATTTGTTGTGATATTGAGTGCCATAGAATCAAGGGGCTTGAGTCTTGGTGATTCCACACTGCAGGAATATATCATACACTTGATGGTGTGACATGAGAAATCGGCATCGCCTTAATCTTGTAGATGTTATGTAAGAACTTGTCCAAGAAGTTATGGGGAGGAATCCTAGTCTTTAATTTGATTATATTTAATGTCTACCACAAATATTTAAAGTTGTGCCTGTATAAAATCCTCCGCGGGATGACGCCGTCTCCTAGCCTGATGAATCCTAGCCATATGTCAAAGCAAAATATTCATCAACCCAAAAAATATGGAGCACTGCTTGAAGAAAAAAGATGAACCAAATGAAACAAAAAAAAAACAGCACAACTAACTATAGTAAAAACATATATAGCTCCATAAAATTAGTGATTTTAAATTTTAAAAACTATAGTAAAAGGCTTAGAATATTGTGACAATGCTTTGCACGGAATAGACGTCATTCTAAAAATGTGCCTAACTTTCCAAAGTTTGTCACTGTTTCCAGCTCTGTTCTTATCCTATAGATTTGTCTTTTCTTATAAAGCCGTACTGATTTATATCTTTGATCCATACATTGGACATTACTAGGCTACATCAAGGAAGTAGTGGAGGGATAGTTGGTTTAGTTGATGGCTATGGTGCCCAGAAGCTTAATACTTAAGAGTACTACCTAAACCAGTAATATTGAATTTTCCATAGCACTAAAGAAATCAAGATTAGCAGGTTATTTTTCTTTCACTACAAACAAAACAAAAGTTAATAAACATGTAGCCAATTAGATAAATGTAAAGGGTGTACCAAGCCTGCTATAACAAGATTTGAAATTTATAATAAAAATAAAAATAAAACTTGGACCAGAACAAGAACTATGATGAAAACAAGTAGGTGCTTGGAATAAGTGAATTTAGATGCTAAAAGAAGGAACTATTGAAAGGAAAAATGCTAAATATGGGACTCCAGAAAAACCATAGAAAGACTATTGAGGAAATAAAGGCCAAAATGCAAGACTATGAAGTAGCCGAGGGGGCTTTTTTTTTAATTCATTTATCTTATGGAGCTATAGAGCTATGAAGAAGCCGAGGGGGCTATATGATTAAATGCGTCATGTGGTGGGAAAATACAGTCCCTAGTTAGGCTTTTTCCCTGATCTGGTGCCAGTTGTAATGTTGTCTTCCTTGCCTAAAGGTTGGCCCAGTAAAGATACTTCATGTAGAGCTACTAGATATGCTTCTTACAGGATGCTAGCAAGGTAGTAGTAGTAGGACATGCAGTTGTACGCAATGGAAAAAGTGTGTCCCGCTCTTTGCATCCAAGTGTTAGTGGCCGCCTGAATGGTTCCCTCACTGTAATCAGCAGTGGTTTCACCACCCCAGATAAGGCTACAAAGGCTGTTAGTATATGCTGATAGAGATAGATGTAGCGGAAATTTTATCAAGGAACTTACCGCTGTACCAGAACCAGATCCTCAATATTCTGATCCTCGATGACCCTGTAGAATTCTTGATCTGAGAACCATTTGCCATTATCCTCCTGGTAGACGTGCCAGTGAGTGCCCGAGAATAGGTCCTCATTGGCATGAACCTTTCCAACAACCATTCCGACATCGTAGCAGCCGCCCGTGGATTGGATGATATGAGCGGAAACTGCACCTGTAGCCGCATTGCCATTAGCTATCTTATTGCATAGCATAAAGTAGTACGAATTGCCATTCACAAGTTGGTGATCGGAGGCCTTATAGGCTGCATCGTAGGCCTTGGATCCTCTCTGTTCCAGAGAAACCAGACTAGCCTCAGTATTGTCTCCGTCAGACTCGCTATCTTGCTTGGCAACAAAGATTTTAAGATCGTCAAGAGAGATCGTGAATTCTCGGGCTACCATCTTGCTGTTAGGATCATTGAAGCTATCAAGGTCGATTGGGACAGCAGCGCTGGAGGCGAGAGCACCAAGAACAAGAAGGCCAAAGAACTTCATGATAATTGAATTGGAATAATAACAAAAAAAAAATGGGGAGGTAGTTGTTGGAATGTATCAAAGAGTGACTGAGATGAGAGGAGAGATAGGTAGTTCGATGGTGAAGAGAAGATTCCAATTCAACAAAAGATGTGTGGGATATCGTGATTAATGTAGCTTTTTTGATTCTGTGTAGTTCTGGTCATCTTGAATAAACCTGATAGACATTTTGTCAATGCTAAAGTTACACAAGTTCAAGACCAACATTTTCCATTTTTCCAGCCGGCCTTTCCTTAGTGGTCAATGTTATTGGTGCTCAGGTAAAAAGCAGGGCAATACATCTGTTTTGGTAGAAATAGAAAAATATTACAACATTGTTACAAAATCACGCTCATATTATGATCAAAGCTTAAGCCTCGTTGAACCCGAAAAAAAGCACAAGGCCAAGAATTCTAAATTCTCGCACGGCTTTACATGGCTTGCTTACGTAATGCAAGTAAAGTGACTGAGTTATAGTAGGCTGTTATCATGTCATAAACTGTAGAAATATATTACTATATGTAGAACTATATTACTATATAGAACTATATTACTATATGTCGCGATAACTCTACATATGCAGGCCACTGTGTGTCCGAGTACATGTATCTCGCACTCATGTCGAAAGTTAAATCATACTTTATTCGTTCTTGGCGCTATCAATCAGTACATGCGACAAATTCCTAGTTCATCATTTGACTTTGAGGCCGTCATGCGCGACACCAAGTTCTCCCTAAGCTTCATAGTTAAGGCTTCTCACATCCAGATCTAAGCATATCTTCATCTAATCCAACGAGGTAGTTGGCTTTTGCATCCTATGATACTGTGTCACCCTGTATATTAACTTCATAATATTCGTAGTCTTCTTGCTGACGAAGTCACAACGCCATTTGATCTGCGTTTCCACTGACACCGGTCCTAACTACAATCGACTATAGCCTAAGCCATTGGCTAATTGAAATATCTATTGTTCTAGATACACATAACGGTTGTGTAGGTGGTATGAATGTGCTGAATACAACATGACAACTTATATAGATCTATACATATAACGTAGTTCATAAGCGATTCAGGAATACAAGAGTGGAAAACTTTCCATTACAACACGACCCCGAACACTTGAGCACAATTCATCCCCAAAAAAATCATTGAATCAACTTATAAAAAGATTGTCTTATTTTCGCTCTTGGAACTTTGAAATAAGGCCCATGTTGCAAGGTAGTAAGTACCCTGCTACTATCTACAACATGTCCTTTCTTTCTATGAATACTCTGGGGTCGGTACCATCGATATATTGTTGAGTCCTCCAGAGCCTCGAAGCCCGGATGACATTCATCATGTTAATTTTTATTTTTTTTCAATTCATTAATCTTATGGAGCT
>RMBW01000107.1:0-105499 GCA_004009845.1 Davidsoniella eucalypti | reverse complement strand
CCTAAATCACTACATAACTGTTGGCGATATGTCAGAAAATTGGAAGCAAAATGATACAAAACTTGGGTCATGTCGCATCATGTGTTATCACTAATCTTGTGAATTTATCATACAAATATATGATGAATGGACTCTAGACATCACAGCTCTTTGTATGACTATCTGGAGAAATACAACTAAGAATACTATATTTCTCTATAGAAAACCAATAAAGGCCAAACAAATCATAGTAGTAGTAAAATAGTAGTTATAATTGGCGGGAACCACGTTTTCAAACAGAAACCAATCGTAGCCAGCACACCAGCCAATGCAGAGTTACGTGTATTCTTTTTTTTCTCTTTAACGGTTCCAGTTCAAAAACCTTGTTTTATTTTACAAGGAGAGAGATCCAAAGCAAGGGTAGCAGTAGCAATAAATACTGTATATCATGTCTCCTCTAGGTATGAAGAAGGTTTGGCGATAGAGGTAAGCTTAGTCATTAGATGAGTTGGGAAAAAAAAAAGAAAAAAAAAAAAGAAAAAAAACCCTTCTGTCTTGCCATTGCTAGCTATGGCAATATAAAGACAAAGTAAGGTGATCCTTAGAACGGGCTATATGCAGGAGATGTCGGTTGGTTGCCGTTTTAGGCGTAGCAGCAATACATATTAGGAGAGGCCCATTGTTTTTTTTCACTTTTTTATTTTTTTTCATGGTTTCTATATCTAATCGTACACTCAACCTACCGGCTTGTTCGACATCCCCAGAAATATACTTTTTTTTACGTATTAGTAAAAACGACGTGAGACATTTGCACAAAGTTTCGTAACTTATTTGTTCTATATGCCATTCTGGAACGACTCAAGTCACTTGACTCGACAACTAGAGAAAAACGGATTCCCTACTTTGTCATTTTTGCCGCCAGAAGACAATAGATCGGCATGGAAACACTTTGGATTCGTATTAAAAATTACAGTAAAAATATTGATGATTCACGTGTTAGTTATTTATGTCCTGAAAAAAACAAAAAGAAAAAAGATCATCAACACATCATCATAGCCTGATAGTTACACAACGCCACAAAAGGGATAATAGATGACAACGACAGATTCTCGATGGCCACGACAATGTAGACTTGGCAATAAAATAGAACTTGGCTTTTATTCACTCATCTATTTTTCTTCACGTGTAGTTCTAGCAAGCAGGCGCCAAGGCTCGCTTCCGTAGATATGGAATGAGTATTACTCTTTAGGCGTCCCAAGCTTCGGCTTGGTAGTAGTGTAAACGGCTTAGACAAGATAGGAAACTAAGCAACAAGCCGAGCTACATGGACTGTCTCCATATGTAAGTTTGGGTGTTGTCCGTAAGACAATTGATCTCGTGAGATATTGGATTAAACTTCCCGTTATCTACCACCTCGGCCTTTAGAAAACCAAAGCCTTTTGTCTACTACAGACAAAATAGTAGAAGGGTGGCCGGTGACCCCACTATTAGCCCCGGTCTATAGTCGTAGCAAAAGGAAGAAAAAGATATATATCTTGCACCATAGCATAGAACAACCAACAAGCTAACCATGTCCAGCCATTAGGACGGAATGCGTGACTAACAGTGATTATTCGATTGTATGTCATGGACTTACTCAATGTAGTTAAAGTTGTGTAATGAAAGGCAAAGCCAGAGCCAAAAATATCAAACGAAACAGGCAAATCATCAAAGAGGTGAAGAACTGTCAAGCAAACGTCGCGGCAAATGAATGGCAAACTTATGTTTTCAAGTCCACTAGGACGGGAACAGTAAACTGAAATCAACAGAATTCTCGAATAGGCAACGAAACAGAGATTTTGATGAAGTTCTAGAAGGCCTAAAAGAACCGAAATAAACTCAATAGAGAAAAAAAAAAAAAATTAAAAATAAAAAAGAGAAAATTGGGTGCCGGGACTGTAGGATCGAAACGAGTAGGCAAATAAAAAAAGAAGACAAAGAGCCGGGTCTCTTTTTCAATATTTAAATCAAGTATTGAGAACTTGACCGCCGCTTCTTCAAACTTGATGAGCACATCTTTGCCTTATTAACAAGTTTTCCAGATGCTGTATAAAAGGCTGCGGTTCCCTTCATTCTTACCCAACAATTAGCTATCAAAGCCTATCTTCTGTTTAGTCGCTAGCTTTATCTCTTCAAACGAAATCGCGGAGAGTCGCTTTTATGCCGTCTTGTTTGTTTGCTTGAGCTACTCAAGGGTAGACTTTAATCTTTCCCATCTCTCTTCCCGAAGTCATGCCTGCCATTCTTGAGCAAGTACGGACCAATGAAGGCCCCGCGCCGGTTCCTCACCATGAAGGTTTGTAACCCTAAATCGACGACCTACCTAGTAGCAGTTGGCTAACCTGCTGTATTCAACCATGATAGAACCCAAGCCAGACCCAGACATCATCATAGTCACATGGGACGGGCCCGATGATCCCAAAGTTCCGTTCAACTGGCCACTGTGGAAGAAGTGGCTAGCGACTGGTCTTGGCCTCCTTGCAACCTTGACAACACTGCTGAATGGCAGTATCATCACGGTGGCTCATGAGCACATCAATGAAGCCTTTGGCATCTCCGATGCCAACTTCCCACATTCGTACTGGCCCGTGTCGTCGTGGGGAGTGGGTGGTGCGTTATTTTCACTAGTCATCCTGCCGGTTATGGAGGACTTTGGCGTCCGCACCGTATTTCTGGTCACATACGTCGTCTTTATATGCTTCTTGATCCCCGTCGGTCTCGCTCAGAACTTTGCGACCTTGATCGTTGTACGCTTCTTCAGCGGTGGCTGCGTCTCCATCCTGGCCAACACCGTGTCTGGCATCTTGACCAATGTCTTTGCGGGCGAGAGAGCCCGTACTCCGGCACTCAGTCTGTACATCCTGATCTACATGGGCGCAACCAGTCTTGGCCCCGTCATCGGCGCAAGCATCAATCAGCATCTAGACTGGCGCTGGATCGGGTATATCGAGCTAATTTGGACAACGGCGTTGCTGCCGCTGTTCTGGCTCGGCATGCCTGAAAGTAGAAGCTCGGCTCTACTTAGAGAGAAAGCGAAGCGTATGCGGGCTAAGGGGCTCAACGCTTACACAGTTGAGGAGCTCGACAAGACACCAATGACCAAGGTGCTCATCAAAAGCATGCAACGGCCGCTGTACATGCTCGTCACGGAGTCTGTCGTTTTCGTGTCGACCATTTGGTCCGCCTTTATCGTTGGTACAATCTACCTATTCACGCAGTCTGTCGAGCAAGTCTACACTGAGCTGTATGGCTGGGACGCCGTCCAGGGAGGCTACGTCCAGGCTGCCCTGGTTGTCGGTGAGATCATCGGCTGGGCGTTTTGCCTGATGACCAACCACTGGTACTACAACTCGGCGGCACGGAACACCGAAGTGCCCGGCACGCCCATCCCCGAGGCTAGGCTATACCAAGCCGTGATTGGCGGCTTCTTCGGCGTCACTGGTGGCATGTTCATCTATGGCTGGACATCGTACCCACACATCCACTGGATCGCCCCGACCATCGGACTCGCGGTCGTTGGCTTCGGCACCACGGCTGTCGTCCAGAGCATCGCCAACTACATGGTCGATGCCTACAGCAAATATGCCGGCAGTGCCATCGGCGCGCTATGTTTGGGTGAAAATATAGTCATCGCCTTCTTGCCGCTGTCGGCAAGCGCCATGTACACCAATCTTGGCTTTCAGTGGGCAAGCTCATTGCTGGCGTTTATCTCGTTGGTGATGGTGGCGACGCCGCTAGCTGTGCTTAAATGGGGACGTCAGATTAGAGCCCGAAGTCCCTTCATGAAAGAGGCGACGGAAGATCGGATGCGGCAACACGTGCTCACGAACGAGACGGTATGAAAGTACCGATATATGTATGAAATAGTGGTTTTGTTGATGTTTAGTTATTTAGATACTTTGTAATATTGTATCGTGTTTCTCTTTAGATCATTCTATTTCTTTCTTTTGTGTGGTACAGATCTTACAGTTATAAGGATAAAGTTGTGAATCATTATCTCTTGGCAGGCCCTTTGGCCCACGTTCATTAGTCAGGCCTGGCTGTCGGATTCTAGGGTCAGGCAGCCTTACATGTTCATGTAAGCATGCATAATTACTAAGCCAGCCTCTATCTTGCAAAGCAACCGGTAGTTTGACCCAGACCTGGATTTATATCACCAAACAAGGCAGAAGTATCAGATACAACTCCTACCATACACCATAAACAAAGGAAATATGCTGGCTAGCTGCCTGCCTAGCATCCTGGCTGCATACTGAAGAGAAACAGACACAATGCATCTAGTATACAGCCAAATCTGTTGCAATAGATCCAACCCAGGATGATATCACCATAGGCTGTATCTGATAGACACATGTAGAAAGCTTATCTCACTTTCAATCTAACTTGCAACGAAAGTACTTATACTTGCGTTCTTATCTGTCAAATCTCTCTGGGAGTCCACTCGTTGTGCCACTTCTGATATAACAACCCTCACTCAATTTCTTGCCATACATCAGCTCTTTTACTCAAAAAATGGCAGACAACGCCCCAGAAGCGGTGACTCCAAAAGCATGGTCGCCTACTGTCGAAGTCGATCTCTTGATGCTCATGCTCACTCTAAAAGGCGCCGAACAAGGCCAGAACTGGGATGATATGTCCGGCATGATGAAGAAGCTGGGCTGGGATTTCTCCCGCGAAGGCATCAGGTATAAGCACCAAAGTACGTTTCATTTGATAAAGTCTACACACTAATACATTTCGGTTATCAGAAAGCACTTTCAAGCCAGAATGTTGCAACGCTTCAACCAACGGTGTAAAGATAACGAGCTTGTGGTCTCTGATGCTCAAGATAACGAACAAGCTTCCAAGAAACGCAAGCGGAAACAGCCAAAGAATGCTAAAGCGGCCGCGTCTACTACAGATCAAGATGATAGCCCGTCAAATACAAAGAAAACGACAGTCAAGCCGAAATAAACTGTATCATAAAATCAGGATTAGCTTTTAAGACTGAGGGCTGAGTGGACGACAAGCGAAGTGAAATTGCCAAGATCCGCAAAGAAGATACGGTTAGGAAGAGATAGATAACACACTGAACTAAGCTTTGAGTTTCTAAGTAATCAATATTATTGCGTACTATTTATGTTCGTGTCCTTTGCTAAAAATGCACCCATCTTCCTGCCTTAATATTACTATATGCCATACTTGTAGTCTGGCATGGAAAGTTCTACTATGCTGATATAAACAACCTACTAGATGTTTCGTGACTTAGGTCTTCAGGCCTCTGGAGACACACATCTCAGTTGACTGTTTCAACCTGGCTCTTTTTCTACTAAAAAGAACTATTATACCATACATATATAAGCCTTTATACAAGTGCCTCAATACCATGGTATCTTTCAGTATCTCAACATCCGTCAGTCCTTTCGATTTTATTTCTTGCAAGGCTGCAGCATCACCAATATGACGGAAACCAACTGTAGTGATTTATCACAAACCACACCGATCGAAGCCCCAAAAGCAGACATAGCAAGCCAGACAACTGAAGCTGTCTCCGTGGCGCTCAGCGACTGGACAGAAGCTACGCAGGTCGATATACTAATGCTTCTATTGTGCAACCGAAATCTACTTCTAGGCCATGATTGGGATTGTATCCAAGGCCAAATGAGCGAGCTTGGCTACACTGTTACAGCACAAGCAGTCCGGTATCTCGCCTATAGCCCAAAGACGAGATTGTCGTACTTTACACTAATATCACCGTTGCAGCGACTACTACATGCACCACATCGCGCCGAAGTTTGGAGCGAAATGTGAAAATACCAACATCACTTTCTTCGTCAATAACGATGGCTCGATAACCAACCCAGCCCCGAAGCGCAAGCCACGGGCCAAGTCTGCCAAGAAGAACGCAACCGAGGCCGCGGAGGACGGTGATCCCAAGACTGCAGGAAAGACTACAGGAAAGAAACGTGGCAGAAAGGCAAAGAACGGGGTTAATCAAGAAGAGGGAAAAGACGAAGCCGGGAGTCCACCGAAAATGCCGAGGACTGACAAGGGAAAAGACATTGATGTGGACGATTTGGTAGCTACGCCGATGGTGGATGGGAAGGTGGAAGGCGAACCATGTGAGACTACAGAAAAGACGGAGGAAGATGCAATTCTACGACCAAGATGCAGATCTCGTTAGGCTAAAGCAAGGCGTAATTGACTACTGTTAAATAATGCGAACAATTTCCTTGGTCAATGTCGGAACTAGCTGGTGTCATTTTCGGCATTAACCAAAGAAGATTTACTTCGGGTGGCGGCCTCGGCTTAACGAAGGGGACCAATCTGCAGATAGAGTTAATGGCACAGCGGGTCGGGATAAGCTCGGGGCTCCGATACTAGCACTTACTTACACATGTAGATCAATACATCTGATATTATTCTTTCGCATCTTGTTTTATACTATCAAAAGCAGCCGAGGCCTTGCATATGACAAGACGACCTACATGGTTTGGTTTCTTACCGGAATGGCTGTGGCGGCTTTTGCTTTCATCCAGTGCAACATGCCCCAGACAGAGCTAGTCGATTTATCCCTGCTGGGCTTTTTGGTGCTTGGCCTAGGGAATGGAGGGAGGGATTTCCTGGAGAAAAGGATCGGGACACCGGGACTAAGACGGTTCTTGGGACGGTCCTTGGTTTGTTTTTCAGTGCATAAATCTGAAATCAGCATGAGAATGAAGACATTGAGTTTGTACATGACTTGTGACGCACAGTACTTGAGGGTTATATATAGAGTAAGGGTTACGCGAAGCTAGACCTCCTGTCGCCCGGCTTGAGCTCCCAAAACAGAAAAAGGCAGGGAGAATGACTAAATTTGATACAAAGTACATGAAATAGCTCGAGAGAGAAATTATAGAACCCAAATTAGCCTATACCCCTTTGCTTGCGATCTGTCATGGGAACAAGTCTCGTGGTACTCTGATATAGCCTGGTAGCCGCGGATACAGCCTAAGAATAGAGAGAATGAGATATCGGTGTCTTTTCGACTTGAGGAGTAAGTAACTCGAGTATTTGCCACATTAGCTCGCTCTTGTAGCAAGTATCTCTGTACTTTACGTTTCCTTTTTTTTTTTTCTTCTTTTTTCACCGCCGGTAAAAAGTCTAATCACAAGCTGCTAAAGTTGTTTGTATTGTGTACTAATCAGGAGCCACACGTCAAGCGGTCTTCAAGTTATGCATGGGATATTAGTGAGCTTATACAGACATCCTGTCTAGAAAGCTGAAGAAGAAAAATGAAGCCCAAAAAGGGCGCCAGGGTCCGTCTCTAAGAAGACACTCTGCCCCGAGAAAATAAAGACATACTGCGAATCGTCACTTTATTGAAGGGCTTGCTTGACTCATGGCTCCTACATAATACACAGATACAAACAGTTTGTATACTTAGGTTAGATACTAGTTAGTCGCTCTCGGCTCTTAGGAAATTAACTAGCCGGTTGCACATGATCCCAGCCCAGGTTTATATAAGTTGCCGCAAAGGGTCAATGCCTTCGTCGCTGATACGGAAGTATAACTTGTCTTTAAATAGTTCTGTGTTTCTACCTCTTCTGGTACTAGATGGTTGCCCACATGCTCATTCCTAACTGAACTTTCTGCTTTGATCTTATAGTCTGTCTCTTTTGTTCTGCTATATAGCTTTTTACCTAGTGTTTCTTTGTATTCATCATATACAATACCGTATCTCCATCTGGACTCCGCTTTGTTTATATCACGAGTACTCTACACTAAGGACTCGGAAAACATAAAGGACGACATTTATCAGTTTACCACGCATCTCGCACCAACTCGTCACATATAGTTATCATCATAGCACAACCCATCCATTGTGAATATAGCGACACAAGACGTTGCAATATTAGCTTTGCCGCCAAATCTTTACTGCAATCTAATTAACATCTCCACACACAACCTACTTTCGACATGACGCAACAAAGAAAGAAGGCGTCACCCGTGACGAACTTGATTGGTACGACACATCTACTGGCTATCATATAGAGTCAAAGAATGAATGGCTAACAGTCCTCTAGCTGGTGGAGGTGCTGGAATGATGGAGGCACTGGCCTGCCACCCTCTTGGTAAGTACTCATCACCCATTCCGTATCTAATACCAGTAAGCTAACCGTGATCAACCAATCTTTACTCTACAGACACAATCAAAGTACGCATGCAACTTTCACGACGTGGCCGAGTTCCCGGAAAGCCTGCGCGGGGCTTCGTCCGCACCGGCGCCGAGATCATCAAAAAAGAAACCCCCCTCGCGCTTTACAAAGGTCTTGGTGCTGTCATGACCGGCATAGTTCCCAAGATGGCCATCCGCTTCACGTCATTCGAAGCCTACAAAAGCTATCTATCCGACCCCAAAACCGACCAAGCCTCTTCCAGCTCCACCTTCATCGCCGGTCTAGCCGCCGGTGTCACAGAAGCCGTTGCCGTCGTGACACCCATGGAAGTCATCAAGATCCGTCTTCAAGCCCAACACCACAGCATGGCCGATCCATTAGACATCCCAAAGTACCGAAACGCCGCCCATGCGCTCTACACCGTTGTGCGCGAAGAAGGCTTCGGCGCACTATACCGCGGCGTCTCGCTGACTGCCTTGCGCCAGGGAAGTAACCAGGCCGTCAACTTCACCGCTTACTCCGCCTTTAAAGATACGCTGCTTCGCTGGCAGCCAGAGGTACAGAACTCGAAACTGCCGAGTTGGCAGACAACGTTGATTGGCTTGGTCAGCGGTGCAATGGGCCCGTTGAGTAATGCGCCTATCGATACTATCAAGACACGCCTACAGAAGACGCCGGCAGAGCCTGGAATTGGTGCGTGGCAACGTATCACGGCCATTGCCAAAGACATGTTCAAGTATGTATTTCCAGGTTGCCTCATCAAAGCCGTCTCGTCTCGTCTCGTCTCCATCTCGGGTCAACGGAGGCTAAGTCCCAATGACGTCATCCGCAAGATACATACATAAGAACCCTAACTAACTAACCCTCGTTTTTGATAGACAAGAAGGCATGCATGCTTTTTACAAGGGAATTACACCCAGAATCATGCGTGTTGCGCCAGGCCAGGCCGTGACTTTTACTGTTTATGAGTTCTTACGTGAGAAGATTGAGCGGTCAGTTCCCCAGCCTCAATCCAGACTCGCTTATGACGATTGAATCATATCGAGAAAGGGGAAGAAGTCATTACAGATGGAGAAATAGGATATTTGAGACAAGATGGGTTGGCTTTCTAGTTTTGGCATCGGCTTGCTTCGTTCTGTTTTACACGGATATGTGGAATATTGTCTGGGCTCTATTTTCGCGGTATATATATAGTACAAGTATGTTAAGTTAACATGTTCACCGATATACTATAGTGAATGGTGAGTTTGCACTGAAATCTTTATAATGGGGAGCCATTCGAAGTTCACGTGTAGGCATCCATGTTCTGATATCAAACCCTTCATCTCATAGTAAAAACACACCTCTTTAAAGCGAGCGTAATAAGTAGGGTCATCGTTTATCGACCGGGGCGCTTAGGACGACTGAAAGCTGTGCGTATCTGAGCCTTGGGATGCAAATCTGCTAGCACACCAGCTTCTGTAATCTCAGTGGGCTCATCCACCTCAAACTTCTTGGCCACCTCGACGTTAGCCTCGTTCGCTGCAGCATCAAGAACTGCGCGCTTCATCAGCGGGTAAAGCATGCGCGCCTTGATAGCGCGCGTGCCAGTGGTGGAGGGGCATGTATAGAAGAACAGCATAGGGCTCTGTGCCTCGCCACCATGGGCGTGTGTGAAGCGGTAGAAAGTGAACCGAGGCTCGACTGTGGAGATGGAATCGACAAGAGCGCCAATAGAGGCAGGGGCCAGAGATGGAGCAGCGTCAAGCTCGACACTTTCAGTCTGGGAGTTGATTTTCTATGGGGAAGGAGAAGGTTAGCATATGATTGATGGTGAAAAGTACATCGGGATGGGGCATATGCTTCTTACCAATGAGACGAGATTCAAGGTGCCGCTACCCAGATTTTTGAGTGCGTCCAATGCTTCTTTATCAAGAGGCATAGCTAGGCTCTTACTGAGATGGATCTCGCGAGGACCAGTGCCTCTGCCGGCTTCCTGTTCAGCGCGCTTGACGGCCTGAAGACTCTGCTCCTCTTCAGTTAGGGGCGCATCCAGCGCCGCATGGGCATCCTGCTTTGCGAAGCCAGCCGCCGTGAGTTCTTCCTTGGCATTGGCAAAGATATTATCGCGGAAATGCTCCGAACCGAGCTCGCGAACCAGTGTGAGACGAGTTGACGCGATCAGGGTCTTCTGGCGCACCTTGGCTAGGTCGGGGACGAAGGTAATGGCCAGAAAGTGAGGCGCGCTATCGAAACGCTTGAGGAGCACATATACCGCCTCGTTATCGGAAAGATGAGGCGCAAGCCCAGTTAAGTTATCGACAAAGACCGGTGAAGTTCGGGGGAGTAGTTGCGCAGCCTCGAGCTTCTCACCAGTGATATTCACGATCATACCAAAGAGAGATTCAGAGCTCTGGAGCTCCTTGAACTTGGAGACCAGCTCCTGGGAAGCTATAACCAGACAACAGTTAGAGACCAAGCCGACAAGTGGTGATAATTTATTAGTGGAAAATGATGGGTTAGTACTTACCGGAGATTCCAGACTGCATGATAGGCAAAATATATCACCCACTATGATAAAATTGTCTGGATGAAGCTTGAAAAAGAGACGAAGTAAAGCGTCTCAGCATTATTCAAGCTAAACAGAACGATCGTAAGCCTAACAAGGGTCGAAGCTTGGAAGGCGGGGCTACAGTGCGAATTTCCGATATGTGATAAAATACAGACAGTGCGTAGACTTCACTGCAGATTCAAGATCTTAGGACTACAACTGTACTAACTATATATTTGTATATTATGCAGGTCACTATCGTCAAGGCAAGCTGAACCATATCAATTTGATAATCACAAAAATATAGGCAATTATGTGACTAGTGAAAAACAACATTTGCTAACTCACAATTAACTTTCCAGAGAACTAATGCTGCTTCTAAACCCTTAATATACGCTTAAAAGACCCTTATGACTAGCTATCGATAAACGTTTTCCATCTACCCCTCCAAAATCAGACTTTCTACCCCTCGGTTGCCAATAAGGGTTCACATGATCCAAAGCAAGAGTTTTCCTATGCAAAAACTTTATTATACACTATTTTGTAGTGCAGCTACAACAATTAGTTTGCCTAAGGTTTTTTGAATTTTTTTTACATACACTTCGACTCAATCTCAATGTTTGGGCTCAATCTTGCGTTCCTCCAATTTCGAACGTTTGTTCATCTTTTCTCAACAGGTTTTGCGCAATATTTCCGACATTTTTGCACGCTCGAGTTCTTTGCTCCCAAGTATCTCTTCAGTATGACATCGACTGCCACTTCTAGCGAGGCTCCCGATGTCTCTGTTGCTGAGTCTGCTGTAGAATCTACCACCGGACCATCTGCCTCTACTAAATCTCCCACCGTGATAACCACTACTGCCAGTCTCTCTGAAGTCAAGCCTGAGCCACCGACTGCCGAAGAAGCCACCGAAGAAACCACCGAAGAAACCTACGAAGAATACGACGATGACGACGAACTCTCTGATATCGAATGGACCGGCAACCCGAACGCTAACTCTGCTCGCCGTAACCCGCAAACAGCCGGTGCTGCCTCTAAGCCCTCCGTGAACACCAAGGCCCGTGTAGACGACCAAATCAGCTCTCTGTCTCACCATGCCAGCAAGCTCAAGATCGGTAGTGAGGGCCCTTCGAGCCGTGATCTGAAGACCAAGGACAAGAGTGATCGTGCCACTTCGGAACTCGTCATGGATCAGCGCACGCGAATGATTCTGTTCAAGATGATCGAACGCGGTATCTTCAATGAAGTCCACGGTGCTGTGAGTACCGGCAAGGAAGCCAATGTCTATGACGCTATTCTGATCCCCGAGGGTGAGGATGCCCGTCCGGTGCACAAAGCCGTCAAAATTTACAAGACTAGCATCTTGGTGTTCAAGGACCGCGAACGCTACATCTCCGGCGAGCACCGGTTCTCCAAGGGCGCCGATAAGAGCAACTCGCACAAGATGGTTAAGCTATGGGCTGAGAAGGAGTTCCGCAACCTGAAGCGCATCTATGCCGCCGGCATTCCCTCGCCAGAGCCGATCGCCCTGAAGAACAACGTACTGGTCATGTCTTTCCTCGGTGACAAGAAGGGCTGGGCTTACCCACGTCTTCGTGATGCGCCTATCGATACCGAAGAAACTTGGCAGGCTATGTACCAACAGCTACTAGCTCTGATGCGCATCATGTACCAGGTCTGCCGTCTGGTTCACGCTGATTTGTCCGAATACAACATTCTTTACTTCAAGAACAAGCTATACATCATCGATGTTTCTCAGAGTGTCGAGCCCGACCACCCGCACTCTCTCGAGTTCCTTCGTATGGATATCAAGAACGTTGGCGACTTCTTCCGCCGTAAGAGCGTTAACACCCTGAGCGATAGAGTGATATTCGATTTCATCACTCAAGCCAAGGGCGCCGTAGATCTAGAGGGAATGGACACTGATATTCAGAAGCTATACGCTGAACAGCCGTTTGTTGAAGACTCTGAAAAGGCGGCCGCTGAGCTGGAGGTTTCCAATGCTGTGTTCAGACAACAGTACATTCCCCAAACTCTAGAACAGGTCGTTGACATCGAGAAGGATGCTATGAAGATTGGCCAAGGCCAGGGTGACGATCTTGTGTATCGCAACCTGCTTGCTGACAAGGTCATTGCCGGCGAGGAAGAGGAAGAAGATGAAGACAGCGAGGACGGCGGTGCTGAGCTTTCCGGAGAGGAAGGCTCGAATGATGATAGCCGCTTTGAAAAGGGCCGTCCCCGTGGCAAGAAGCACGAGGACAAGGAAGAGAAGAAGGTACGATAATATTCCTCTAACATCGGGATGATGGTACTATCACATGCTAACTAATCGCCATTTCTACTATAGGCACACAAACTAGCCGTCAAGGAAACGCAGCGTGAGAAACGCAAGGAGAAGATCCCCAAGCACATGAAAAAGAAGCTAGTTTCTACGACTTCGCGTAAAAAGAAGGCTTAAACGGGGCCAGATGATCCCTAGATCGACACTATCCGTCTAGCCTACTCGTTTATCGAGTCAAGATGTTCGTCACAAGATAAACATCCATACAGTCTAACCACCAACGCTTTCAGTACTATCGATTGAGATATGCTGTTGGATACTGACACTGGCAAAACTAGTGCTCATAGCCTCCTCCTCATTCCTTTGACGATGTTGTGTACAGCCAAGAGCATCCTATATTTCGTAATTGGACTATTTCATTTTTCGTTGTTGCCGTCACGATCCTCGGCGGACACAGACTTGCCACTCCTTCACCATCCTTTCTCACTCGATCTTTTTTTTTACTTTTCTTGCATCACAAGCCGATAATATCTCGTAGTTGTCGTTCTGCTGTGTTCAGATCGAGAATTACGGTAGAAATCGCCTTGTCCCTTCCCCATTTGTGTTCCTATCCAAAAGTTCAAAAAGGAGTTATACGGCGTCATCTTTTCTTTTCTTTTTTTGTTTTGTCGGTTTTAGAGGAATCTTGGTGATTGGATTCCCATAATCCCTCTGTGTAGCATATAAAATATCTCTTCCACATCACCTTAGATTTTGACATATGTCATATGCCTAGGGAAAAACTTTCCACTAGGTCTTCTTTCTGAGTCTCCTTTCCGAGGAGGCATGTACGAAAACCGCACAATTTGAATGCAACTCACGCCGCGATTTTCACTTGATGTATGATGTGGATTCATATAATTTCGTCTTATTAACCAGAGGCAACAATGCTTTGCTCTCAGTTTTTGTTATTGTTGGCCAGAATTTCATGTGCCAAGATTGTGACTTTGCGAAGGAAAGGAAAAGCTGGGTTTTGTCACCACTAAGAGGTCGCCTCACTTGTCAATAGAGTTTGTTGTTATTGTGTATTAGCCTCTCAAGAGACTCTGATAAAAGAATAATCTTTTTTCTACAAAGTGGAACATCTCGCTATATTAAAGTATAGTAGACTCCCATTCGGTAGCTGGAGCCAAGAATAGCCTTGTAAACTTAATGTGTAGGAAATACCAGCACCTTTATATACAATCTCATTGCCAACCCATGTTCGTGATGAAAGATAGCAGTGAATGACACCAAGTAGAATTGAGAAGACTGGTATGATAAGTTCATAAATGTTTCAGTCTTGAATTTTGAATGAAAAATACAAAAAAACAACAAGTAACTGCCACTTGTAACATAATCATTTTACTAGTAAACCGTGATATTTTGTCCATCAGAAATAAATATAGGGTTAGGGTTACGCGTAAACACAGAAAAGTTCAGGGCGCGTTTCCCATACAAAACTCTGCGGTAAACACTCTTAGGCTTCACCTAAATTTAATTTAAACTTACGCTACAGCTACGGAAATTTTCCCTTAAATTTTGACAAGTGTCATATCTTTCTTCATTTATTTGTTTATTTCTTGCTCGCTACTGGCCGGTTTGTGGAACATCATCATGGCCCCAAACTACATAGTTCCATCATCCCCCTGATTGCTTTCTAGACTAGGGACTTCTTCATATGATGAGGAAAACATCATCCTGTCTCCTCCGATACAGGCCATTGTCCGAAATGTGCGAACCCGAAGTCAACATGCGTTGGCCTTTTCTATTCCGAAGCCTTACCGAGTGAAGTGCATCTTCATGGAATGCGATGCTGTGGTTTTTGTATGCGGTGCACGCCGACTAATGTGATAACCCGCTCGCTATTCAAAAGAGCCCTTCCTTTTCCTTTGGTTTCAGTTTGGTGCCAGTACGTGATGTAGTCTTTTGAGGTTGCATCTTTTCGGTCTATAGCAAGCAATGTTTCGGGAGGCAGGCAGATCTAGCAGCTTATGTTGGACATGATCGAATATTCAATGTAAAGAGAGCTCTGAGAAGATGCCCCTTTTTGAAAGCATTCACTTCTATTAAAGCTGCATCGCCACTAGATCAAGGCTTCCAAGATGTGGTATGCTAGTAGTGAATACTCGCCTATTGGGTAAACATCTAATAGATACCAATATTTATAACCTGACTGTATATTGAGATGTGTATTCCAGGCATATCTGTTCTCCTGGGTAAAAAAAAAAAACACCGCGATACTACATAATATCGTGCCAGCACAGTGTCTCTATGCCGAGGATATCATGCCAAGGCCCAGATCGATCGTCGGTTAGTTTGCAAGTATAAACTACACAAGATATTTCCAGGCCTACGACATGCGCTATTAGGATCCTGATGGTCGTTTTGAGTAGCGATGGAGGAATTCGTTCCAACCTCCAGAAAAGGCACGCATGATATGCAGTTCCTAGTGGAATTGGGGCAAGAAACATAATGCTGGGTTTGACAACGTCCGGACACTTGCATGAAGCCCGGAGCCGGCTACACCAGCTGAAGATCATGAAAACAGACTAAAAGGCTTAGTGAACAGGAAATCTCTTGGTACCATCACAGCATCAAAGCTCTGTTGTTTTCTTCACTGAAGAAGTATCGGCCGTCCCTCTCTGGCTTATCATCGTTTCCTCTCTACTCAAATCCCGCGGTTCCTAGCTTGGTCTCACACATCCTTTACTCTGCTTATGGAACGCTATAGACGAGACGCGCCGTACGACAGAATCGGCTGGTATCGTGTACTCGTCTGAAACTATATGTGACCCTGGATAGGAAATAAATTCCTGTGTAGCCCTGGTCTCTAATGCTCTACTGTAGCTCGTTCCTGTTGTTGCGAGATCTAGGTGTTTGCTTCCACCTTTAGCAACCATCGAACACTCGTCTGTACATGAGTCGAACACTCACTGTATGTGTAAACACACCATCGAGCCTTCTATGGGATATGGGGGATATCTCTAGTATAGACTCGAGTGGCTAGTCGGCTATTTCGGAAGAGGTTTCATTGAACAACAGTTCATGTCTCGTGCGCCGCTCTCTGTATGACAAGACCGATGAAGCAAAGTTCCACTAGCTGTCATGCCAGATATAAAAGCCAGAGCTTGTCCATCAATTGGATGTGTCTCTCCTGTTTTCCATCATCGTCCCCCACATCATCTTACATTCATCCTTGACTGCCTCAACCACTTTTTTTTTCCAGTGCCAGTACTAAGACAGACAAGATGCAACCCAAGTCTATCTTCACCGCACTCCTTGCCTTTACCGGCATGGCCATCGTCGTAGCCCAGGACCAGTATGCAATTGACGGCTATAAGTATGATGGCTGTGTACAGATTGACCCTGACACCTTTGATGTGACTTATCCCCATCCTGCTGGTGGTCGCACACCGGAAGACTGTGAGCAAATCTGCCGCGGCTATGCCTATGTTGGCGTCTTCGAAGAGTAAGAGATTCCTGTTCTTTAAGTTAGTTACTGTAGACATCATACTAATACCACGCCTATATTCTAGCGCCTGTCGTTGTGACAACAACATTGGCGAAGTGACTCGTCAGGACGAGTCAGTCTGCAACAATGCTTGCAAGGGGGACCCTTCTCTTGGTTGGTGTGGCTCGGCCGGTGCCGTCTGTGCCCGCTACGCCAATCTGTACTGTGCAACCATCCAGCACCCCAACCCCACGCCCACTTCAACTGCTAGCCATTACCCGGATTCAACCTCTCCCCCTCTCGGCAGCTACACATACACCTCAACCAGCTTCCCGGCCGGCAGCACCTGGAGTGGCGGAGAGTGTTCGCCGGGCTCCAGCGGGAGCTGGGGCACAGCCACTCTGACGAGTTCGTGGTCTCTCACGACAGTCACTACGACTTTGGGTACATATACCTACACGGCTCAAACCAGCACGGCAGCGTCGACGTGGACAACTACTCTGAGTGGAGCCAGTGAGCCGTACACAACAGTCACCTTTACGAGCACTGGTCACACTGTGATTCCCGGGTCTTACACAAGCATTTCACAGTCTACATATGTAGCTACAACCACGGCAGCACCGGAGAAATCCCTGGCCAGTGCCGGCCATACGAGAAGCCTCAAGACTAGTCTTTTGGTTGCTCTAGGAATTGCCCTCAGCATCATCCTGCAGTGATGAGGGCGTTACGGAGAGATTGTGTGCAGAAAGTATGTTGCAAAGTAGGACAAATCCAGGACATGTGTTGAATTTTCGAATTGTTGTGGATGCTTTATGTTCGTGTTAGTTTGATTATTTAGTCATTGTTTTCGTTCTTTAGTTTGCAAGATGTTGAAGGTAGTGATCATCAGGTATCACGCATTAATGTGGAAGAAGTTATTGTACACTGTATTGTTACAAATTAATCAAGAGCAAGCGATTGCTGTATTAAGATTGGAGCCTTATAAGGCCCATAACCCAATCCGTCTTATTATGTTGATGATTATGCCCATGTGGCGAGGCAGCTCATATGCAACTTTCCACCCTGTCTATCATGCCGGCAACTCATTACTTCCATTCTCTCCGTCTCCATGCAGTTCTGGAGCAACTCTATCGATGTTCTTCCCAACAGGAGGACCGGGGTTTTTGGTCTTCCCGGCAGCAATTAAAGCTTTGGCTTTAGCCATAGTCGTAGAGACCTTTTTGTTCGCGATACAGTACACCATGACAATCAAGATGACAGCGCCCGCAACCGAGCCAATGGTTATTCCGACGATATCCGCTGTGGTTATCCGGCTGTGGCCTCCCGATTCCGATTCCGATTCCGATTCATGAGAGGATGTTGATGATGCCTCATGGGTGGAAGACGATGAAGTTTCCGAGGCCGATGAAGTTGTTGACGAGGTAGTCTCGGCATCGTCGCAGTCACCATAGTCACTTTGGCACCCAGTCGAACAATATGTCGAGTTTCCGCCGCAGAATCCCGAGCCTGAGCAACAGTCACCATAGATGCTGTCGAGACAAGTGACATTCCCGCCGTTCCTCTCTCCACAGGTTCCGTCGGAGCTGGTATTCAGGCCCGAGCAAGAGCCATAATCAGACTGGCATCCCGAGCCACAGTATGCAGACGTGGCTCCGCAGTAGTTTTGGTATGAGCAGCATTCGCCGTAGTCGCTGTCTGAGCAGGTAAAGCCACCGGCATCGGCGCCGCAAGAGCCATTAGTGCTTGGTGTCGAATCACGAGACGAGAGACTTAAGAGGGCCGTGAAGTCATGAGGAAAGGCCGAGGCGGTGTAGCCGGCGATGGCCAGAAGATACGTCAAGCGGACCATCTTTTCGGGCTTGTCGTCCTGTTGGGGTGGAGTTGGTCTGAGTAATGATAAGACTAGCTTCGGTGGCTATTCAAAGATGAACTATTATGATATGCCCAAGAGCAGCAAAAGAGGATCCGGCGCGTAATAAATGAGAAGCTATTGGCACTACCGCTAGGGCATCAAAAGGGGAGAAAAGGCAGGACAGACAGCCCAGCCAGTAGCTCATGAACAAAGACCCCGACAGATATGGGGGGCCTTCACCTTCTTAAGCTTCGAATGTGCCCAATTTCGATAATCCTTCACTTTTCCGCTCAGAGATAAAGCAGAGGTGGGCAACGCAGCGAAGATCTTTTTATTTTTTTTATTTTTTTATATTTTTTTTCCGCTAAGGAACAGCCACCCCCAGCAACTATAAAGACAGACGAGCAATTCCAACTGAAAAGATAGGCTTCCTCCTGCTCATCCTCTGCTGCAAAGACAGCAGTCAAGTCAGGCTGCAACGCCGTGCTTACGCTGATTTTCACGAAGGGGCTGGACATGGCCAGAGAATTATGCTGCTATTGTGACAGCCAGTTGCTCGTTTTGCTCTTCCTTCTTCGGCGTGCCTGTTGGGCCGACTGATTCTCTGGAACAGTGGATAAGACGATCGTTATGGAAAAATCATAAAGAAACCGGGCGACTGAGGACCCTGGTAGAAATATGACTTGGCGCTTCGAATTTGGCATAAGCAGCCGTGTTTTCTGTCTACTTATATTGGGGGCCAGCCCAAGGCTGAAATGATAATTCTAAGAATAGTCTTGAGATGGCTTTCGATGTGTTCGTTTTAGGGGAGGCTTTAGAGTTCGCGATAAGCTTGTTTCGGTTAGGGTTCACTTAGCGTCTCCCACTAACGAGAAAAAAACACCTTTATTAAACAATCGTTCTTACTATTTCGTAGGGCCACAATAGACTGTCTCGAAAAAGATAGTCAAAGGACCGCTATTCCTAATATTTGTACAAATGCCAAGATACAGGCCTGGCCTACTAATGGCCATACTATATCAACTATACAAGAAAACAATTCTCAATCTCTCCGATGATGTCTTACCAGACCCTGGCCACTATAAGAGTAGCGGCTGGGTTTTGTCGTAGGATCAGGGCGCAGATCGGTCTACAAGTAACACCCTGTTCTCATGTACACAGTGTTGACATGTGTTGAACACTGTATTATCATTAACAATCCCTTGTTTATTTCTATAATCAGTGGGAAATGGTCATCGTCTAGAAGCCTTAGTTGACTAAGAAGAAGGCTGTGAGATGTTAGAATTGTGCCGATCGGCAAGTTTCACGACATCGTAACTGTGTGTATTAAAATACCATGTGTTTAAAACTAGTGCCTAGTGTACATCCCATTGGCTCTTCATAGCTCTATAGCTCTATAAGATAAATGAATTAAAAAAAAACATCCCATTGGCAGCGATAACAGCCTGACAACGAGTCTTTATAGAAACTAGGAGTTCATAAAGGTACTCGTTGCTGATATCCTCTGGACAAAGAGTCTCCGAGGAGTTTCTTTGGACATATAACTTCATCTCATGCCAACCATTTTTGATCGTGTTGAGGTCTGGCGAGAAATGTGGCTAATCCAGGACCGCGATGCCACGAGATCGAAACTCTTCCATGGTCTGCCTGGCTTCATGGCATCTTGCATAAACTCTAGACTCTCAGGCTCAAAAGACTTTATCCACTCGTCCAACACTGTGATTATTTTGGACCAAAACACAGCTGTCAACTGTTAGCTATGCGCACCAAAACACGGCTATGTGTCGTCAGAATAGGGTCAAGATGTTCGTCCAGAGTTGGCCTTTTCACAGTGCAAGCGCAGCAGAGAAAGTCTTGCGATTATTCTCTATCCCTTTTAAGGTTGCTGCTATAAGTACAGATACAGATATGCTTGCCACTGATCGAATGGCGATCCGCGCTTCTGAAAGCCAAGGGGGATTCTTGGCATGCGACTGGCCCAACGAACCCCTGCGCCTACGAACTGAGTTTGTGCTGGAAGCAATGGGCAATTTAGGTGAAAATCGGATTGCACGGCATTGAGCTAGTTAGACAACATGAAACAGACAAACAGCCTTGAACTCTATCATGGGCTGCTAGGAAGTCAAAAGAGAAAGAGGACATGCCAAGGAGACTTGCACTCAGAGAGAGATGAGAGAAGTTCGGGCAGTAGCTTCCTGGCCAGTCGATGACTTGAACTTAGTCAGAGACGCAACATACGTTTGTAAGAGTCTAAGCCAAGGCCACAAGACGACGAAAACAGCCGTACTGCTATAATTAATTGCTTCTCTGAGGGGGGGGTCCAACCGTAGGAGCGACACTACACTGCCTGATAGAATGACCACGGGCTCAATACAGCAGCCTAGCGGCAACTTTTCAATGTCTGAGCGGGAGCAATAGAACATCCCAATATTCAAACTCTGCCGCAGTAGAAGATGCTCTCCCTCAGAGGCTGCCAAGCAAAGAAAGCCTGCGCGGTCCCTGAGATCTGCGACACAAAGCAGCAGCAGAGGCCCAAAAATACGAAATATTATTCCAAAGACGTTTTGTAGAATACATATAAGATGTCTCGTCTGTGCCTGTTTTCTGTTCTGCCTAGTTGCTGGATCTACATCATCATTCCTTGATTCCAGTTTCATTCCTCGACTACTTTCTGTCCTTCATTTTTCTTTCTTTCTTCTTTCATCCATCTTCTTCTTCTCTCCTTTACACTATCACAAGATAGCTTCCGTGAAGCATTTCTCTCTTTCTTTCTTCTATTCTTTCGTTGTGATCCGCCATTGACTGATTCACTCTCTTCAGACTGACTTGTTACCGCTGTATTACTCTCATTTTCGGTACCGTCTATTTTGCTCCAGTCTCTGCCGGACAGAGCCCTTGTTATATTATTTTCTGTATCCTCCGTCGTTTATTCATCTCTTTCGCCATGCGTTACTCTACTCTTCTCATTTCTGCGGGCATGTCCTTCGCCGCCCCGCTTGTTTCTTCTCGTTCTATGAATGCCCGCAACTGCTCGTCTGGAGCCCGCAAGCTCCTAGTCGGCTCTCCTGCCACTATCTCGCTCTTCTCTTTTGCCGAAGACGGCAACTTTACTTCCCTGACTTCGGAGGTCCTGGCTGGCACTTCTCCTAGCTGGATGACCCTGCGTGGCAGCGATACCCTGTATGCCGTGGATGAGAACAGCGCGGCTATTCGTCAGCTTACGGTCGATCTGGAGAAGAACACCATTGTTGGCGTGAGCAATGTCACTGCCAGCAGTGGCGCCGTCCACCTGCAACTGACGCCCGATGGCAACTCAATGATATCATCTGTTTACGGCAGTGGCGTGGTTGATGTCTTCGATATTGGAAGCACCGGCTCATTGGCGCTTGCTAGCACCTGGGATATTGGTGCCAAGGGAACATCTCACCCGCATCAGACCAACATCGATCCCACCGGTGTCTTTGCCCTAACCAATGATTTGGGCCTCAACGAGATTGTCGTGACACCGATCAACGCCGCCTCGTCTGCGTCTTCTGTACGCACTAGCACGCCTAGCGGCTGTGGACCACGCCACGGCGCTTTCATCGCAGGAACCTCTTCGGCCAGTGGTCACTATGTCGTCGTCTGCGAAGAAGGCAACATTGTCGTTGTGTACGAATACACGGCGACGGCTACAGAATTGACTCTCACACAGACCCAGACTATCAGCACTTTCCCCGACGGCGTGACCAAGACCGGCGCTGCCGCAGGCGAGCTAGTAGCATCTTCGGATGGTAGCCATGTATACGTCTCCAACCGCTTGACCGGCGATGCGACTGATTCCCTCACGCATTACACCTTTGCTGACGGCAAGCTGGCTCACAGCCAAACCGTTAGCTGCGGTGGCCTACTGCCGCGCATGATGAGCCTGGCGTCGACTTGCAGTGGTGAAGACTTCCTGTTCGTGGGCAACCAGAACGGTACGAACGGCCTGGTAGCCTTCAAGATGGGTAGCGACGGATCTATTGGAGACCAAGCTGCTGTGGTACCGATGAGCTTCTGGGGAACCACTGCCCTCAATGGTCCGCAGTTTGTGCAGGAGGTTGCCTTTTGCGATGCCTAGTTTACTTTTATGGGTGATACTTATAAGAGAAGGCAAGGAAGAGCCTAAAGCTTGCTTCATGAACTATAGTCACATGTGATATGATAAATATACTTTTGTAAATATAGCAGCATTGAAAAAAACTGTTTGGAATTAGATCAATGTCACAAGACACATATCTTTTCAATATATTGGTGATTTATTACAACTGGAACCTCTATGATCTTAAACTTAACTTTTGATATTGGTGGTTCTATCCTGTACCATATCATGTTTAACGGCAACCTTTATGTGGGGCGCTAGCCAGAGCTTAGCATCGCAAGCCTTCATTCTAAGCTTCCTAGATGAAGCCTTCATTTTTTTTATAGGCTCTCATATCAAGATCATAATATACACCTAAATCTTACTTTAAAATGGAAAACTCTACAAATATGCTCGGTAAGAAGCTCCCTTGCACACAATTTCACATAATCCACTTACCAACCATGATCTTCACTAGATCAACACAATCGGCTCATTGTCGATATCCTCTCTCGTTTTCGAACGCTGTGTCTCATTGCCACGACGCGCGCCAGCCAGCAAAACAGCGACATCTCCAGCATGTCCATTGCTGGAATTTCCATGGATCTTGAATTCGAAGGTTTACAACGATCCATCAAGGAGCTCCTAACGCTCAGCCGTCGCATCAAGGAGCTATGGATCTTTGGCCCTCTAGGCCAACAGGATAGCCGGGCACGCGAAAGAGCGGCACAGATCGATGCCGATGTGTTGGCGGTGGCGCGTGCTATAAGTGCCCTGGAAGACGATTCTTTGAAGGCTTTGGTCGAGGAGGCTGGCGGCACTTGGCTTCCGACACCGAGTGATGGTCGCGGTGATGATCAGCATTAAGCTTCGGAAATTGTGTTATCTTGCCTAGATTGTGGCAAGAGGCAGTTTGTTTTGGTCTAGTTGTTGTGTCCACACTACTATATTGATGATGGACCGGTGTTACGGCGTTATAGGGAAATGTACATAGGGATGCAACTATCTTGCTTTTTGGGAAGGAGTTCACCGTCTCAACTTTACGCGACAAAGATTAGTCTTGGTTTCTTTTGCGCTTTTTATTAGAACTCACGGCAGCCATTTAAAAAGACTTATGCCGAATGGTCGTCTATATATAAACAAACATTACTTAAACAGCTCACGTTCAACTATCGCCCTGTTCTTCATCGTCTTCCTCTTGACCAAGCTGCTTAGTCATATCCTTATCCGAGATTTTGCCGGCACCGGTTCTCGCAGCCTCTAGACCACCAGGGGTCAACCACAAAAAGTAAGGTGACTTGAAGTTGTCCACCTGCTGGAAGAACTCGTGGAAGCTGTTGTCCTTCTCTTCAGTTTCGTAGATACGGCTGTAAATGTACTTGTACTTGAACGGTTGGATTTGATCGTCAAACTTGGTGAAGTCTAGAGAATCACGGCCGAGTTGTGACGTCGCCTTTGAGTTGTACGTTTCAAACACCGGTCTCTCCAAGAGTAGACCTAGACTAGGGGCCTTGGGAATAGCCATCTTCTCTCCCGAATAGGTCGCTTCGATGATGCTCAACGGAGTGCCGCACCGAGTCACCAGACTCGCCAGACCAACCATTTTGCGAATTTGGTGCATCATAAAGCTCTGGCCGTGAACCTTGAGAGAGATCCATTGTGTCTTGCCAATGATAATTGGCTCCTTGTTGGCTACGAACGACTTGATATGACGCTTGGCTGACGCATCTTTGTGCTCTGTCCGCACAGTGTAGTTGTAGAAGTTGTGAGTGCCAACGTACATATCCAGAGCGCTCTGAAGCTGGCCGAGACGAGTAGGTGTTACACGGTAGCGGCGCTTGGCATCGATGTACGCATACTTGATATCGCGTAGAGCAAAGTCGACGGCGGTAGGTTCACGAGGACCTGTGGCTTCAGCAGGCTTTTCTTCGGTGGCCGTCTCAGTTTCAGTTCCGGCTGCGGTTTCTTTGAGCACAGGCGATGCAGATTTCTTAGCCTCTGCTTTTTGCTTGCGGACACCGGCTTCATCATTGACAGAGCCATCAACAAGACCACCGGTAAGGATATCTGAAGCGAGCATTCTTTCGAGAACCGCCGTGCGGACTTCAGGCTCTAAAGCCTCGAGAATTGGCTTTATCTCTTTCTCATCAACCTCCTTCCAAAATCCCTTGACATCGGCAAGACGCTCTTCGAGTTCCAATGTGCAACCCTTGGCCTCGGCCTGCTCCCGGATCTTCTTGCCCAAAAACGAGTTAGGGTGGGGAGGAATCAGGCAGTATGATGGTAGCAAGTACTCATACCACCGCGAATCGCAGCTTTTGTAGCAATTGAACTGGTTGTTTGTACGCTGAATGCCCCAAACCCGGATTTGGTCGGGCAAATGAGCGTTGATCTTCTCTTCCATCTTCTCCTCCATGATAAGTTTCAGACTAATGACGTTACCGGCAGCGTGTACACCTTTGTCGGTACGAGCGCAGCGCATCAGACTAGACTTTTTGTGGTCGTCGGCGTTGGCCTTGGCAATCAGACCAGCAGCAACAAATGCCGCGAATAAGTCACCCTCGATGGTCTTTTCCTGATCGTTGATCTGCATGCCCTTGTAGCCGGTTCCCGAGTAGCCAATCAACACAGCAACCTTCTTCTTGGGCTTGCGCTCTTCGGAAGCAATCTCTTCGGCAGTGAACGGGTTGTCACGCGGCTTGCGTTCGGGCCAGCCGCCTTCGGGCTCGGCGTTGCGGGAGCGCTTGTTCGAGTTCTTGAATTCATAGTCGCCCTTGCGTTTCTTGTGGCGGCTACATGTAGACGTCGGTGGGGTATCTGTTAGCAAGACATGGTTGGTGAATGTTTTTCTAGAGAGATCTATGAAAAGTAGAAGGAAGACACTTACCCTTGGCGTTTGCCTCGGTTATCGTCACGATCTCTGTTGTTGTTACGGCCATTGGCGTTGCTTGACTCGCCAGCGCCAGAGTTCTCCGGTTGTTGAGACTGGGTAGTACTGTTGTCGTTGGTAGAAGAAGTTGCTGTCGGAGCGGCTGAGACAACGGCCGGAACGGAAGCCGAAACGACGGGCTCAGAAGAAGTGTTTTCGGTCGCCATTCTGTAAGAAGCTTGAAGCTTGCTTTCATATCACGAGGGATCTAAGAGGTTCACGAAGAAAAAAATATAATAGAACAAAAAATATACATGCGCCTTAATTATGGCCGGCTAACCTGAGCGTAGCCTGCGCTTTGTGTTGCTCTTCAAGAAATTTCGCAGCTAAATACTCTTATCGCTTATCCGGTACATTGTCGGGTATACTGAGTCTCTCATGAATCCTTTGCGACATTACTTTATAGCCTGCACCCTACAGAATGTTTGTGCCCCACTTCGTGACTTGGCATTGCCAGCTAGTATACAGTTAGTATTTAGGAGAGTCTGAAAAAGGGAAAGCCAAGTCTAAGATTAAGAAGTAGTGATGTTATGAAGTGCCCTAATGTGCATTCTTAACTTTTGGCTCGATTTTACTTCTCTATTGTATTGCTTGCCTGCGAATCTCTGTTCCGAAGACCTGCTTACATCCCTGCCCACCTCGTGTAACCTTTTTATTTTAGTATTTGCTGGCTCTTGATCTTTGACTTGAACTCGGACTTGGAATGGATTAAGAAAAAGCCAAGTGCAATGGTCATAAAAAAGCTAGACTAATCCCCTTCACAATCATCTATGTCATACAAAACGGTAAAGGCATGCTACACTTAAGCCTTGATCTAGCACTATCTACATCATGTATAGTCCTGATGTGACTCATTTCAGCACTTAGTCAAATGTTCATAGCAATATTACTTGTGCAGTTTATCTCAGTAGAAACTTACTGGATTGTTGCAAGAATGATATCTTATATTATTGAAACCTGCTTTTATACGTATTAGATGGAGGGACATTGTGTCTAAGATATTTTCTGTATCTTTTACTATAAAAACATAAAAAACGAAATTAAGCCATCCAATTCTGAGGGTTTATAATGTATACGTCTTGTTCCTCTCATTTATTTCGATGTTATAGACCTAGTTTCTTTATACGCCATTCAATGGCTTCTGATATCACCGGCCTATCCGCCTCTTGTCATATTCTATAGTTCATTAGCCATATTCATATATCTTTATATATTGAAAATTACAGCTGTGAATTTTAGTTAGGTACCTAAATATCAATAATTTCTTACTTACTGTAGATATGAAGCTCGTTATGCTAAACCGGTTTATGTTGACTGAAACGTAACGAAAGCCACTAAACAATTTCACTTAACTCTTATGGCCAATCTTCATATAACAAGCTCGATCTATATACGGCTAAGGAAAGCTTCGAAACTCTGGCTCAAGTCTCAAGTTCATCGGACTTCTATCTAACAGCCATCTTATACATTAAACGACGGGCTTCGCTATGTTCTTAGATTGGTGGCTATAATATAGGGAAGAAGAAAAACGTTTGCCGGATAGAAGACAAAGACTGATCATGTTTTATTTTTATATTCTCTTTAGTCTACTTACTGTTACGCAATACGATGACATGCTCCGGGCGGAAGCAACCAGCTGATTTCATCTTCCGGCTAACTCCCGAGTAGTCAGCGATTGTAGGTGCGTAGATTTAAACATATCTTATGGCGTTTTAGTATCGATAGATTATTATTTATTATTACTATTACCTAGCGTCTACCTACTGTTATTTCGCAGCAATATGACGAGGGTGTTAAGATTACTATGAATCTGACTGATGATATAAAAAGTTAACAAGACAGCCAAAAAAGAGAATATGACATCAAAATACATACAACACCCGGTATTCCCACGTGGTCACCCACCGTAGTACTGATCGGGCGCTTGATAGTTTAACTAGGGGAGAGCGGACGGGATCCCGTGCTTTCTATCAGCTATGGTCGTATGTTGTTGTTGTTGTTGTTGTTATATTTATTCTCTTCCTAAACTATTACGAGTGGATTTTCGAGTCCGGTCGTGCCGATTTTTCTGTCTCCGGTATATCTTATCCACTTCCACCCGTATCCTAGTCCGGGTCCGGACTACCCTCCCGGGCTCCATAGGACGCCTTCATGGATACCCCCTGTAACTTCGAAACATCCTCAAACCATTCCCCAAAAAAAGACCCACATCATCCAAGCCCTAAGTGGGGCTACCATCCACGTAATCAGGTGACCGCACCATCCGACGCGCCTCCAAGAGGCTGGTGATCGAGTGTCGAGAGAAGCAAAAATTGGCGTAGTCGAGTCGGGTGCGATGGTAGAGGCACAGCGACAAGACTCCCGCGCCGCGGGTTGGGCTTCCGGAACCTTCAAAAATAGGTTGCCCTTCGAGTATGAGTGTGTCTCCCTGAGCTTTGTAGTGTGTAGTGACTCGGGAGACCAGCGATCGCGTGAGTGTGGCGAAAAGGGGGGCGATTGTTGGTGAGAACATCTCTCGAGAGAGGAAAAAGTCGGGCTCAAGGCCTCATACTCGATGCATCAATAAAGACAAGTGTCTAAAAAGATAAAAAGAATGGACAGCAGCATTGGGAATATGTGCTGGTCGCTCTTGAAAACCCACGACGAAGGGGAAAAATTCGTCTTTGGACAAAGGGGGAGGTACTCGAACTCAAAGGTACCCCCCCGAGGGTTGTAGGAGGGAAGGTTGCTATGGTCGTATGTTGGAAGATTAGGGATTTCAGAGGGTTTATAGAGAAAAGTCACGATAGTGCACAAAACACAACCTTCCCTCCTACAACCCTCGGGGGGGTACCTTTGAGTTCGAGTACCTCCCCCTCCGTCCAAAGACGAATTTTTCCCCTTCGTCGTGGGTTTTAAGAGCGACCAGCACATATCCCCAATGCTGCTGTCCATTCTCGTTTTCTTTTTCGACACTTGTCGTCTTCGAAGCACCGTTTCGTGAGGCCTTGAGCCCGATTTCCCCTCTCGAGGGATGTTCTCACCAGCGACCGACCCCGCACCTTTTCGATCGTTGGTCTCCCGAGTCTATCCACTCACCTCAGGGAGCCACACTCACACACGGCGGGCAGCCTTTTGAAGGTTCCGGATGCCCGACCCCGCGGCGCGGGAATCTTGTCGCTGTTGCTTCATCCATAGCACCCGACTCGATTACGCCAAATTTTTCATTCTTACGGCCACGATCACCAGCCTCTTGGAGGCTCACTGAATAGTGGGTATGGTAGCTCCACTTAGGAGTTGGTTTTGTGGATCTGTCTTTTGGGGAATAGTTTTGTGGATGCACTGGTTTTTTTTTTTTTTTTTTTGTATTTGTTTTTGCTGCTCATAGTGGAGGTATGGACCACTAGTTCTTCGGGGCTAGGGGACGGTCTCGTCCCGCACATACAAAGCTATTGAGTTGTCGAGCGGAGGACTCTAAATATCTGTCCGGTATCCAATCCGGCGTCGTATGATCTTAGTGATTTAGGTAGACGTTAAATATAATCAAATCAAATCAAATCAGTGCACAAAACAACCTGGCATCAGATGGGTGGTAGGCGAATATAGCCTCGAGATTAACTCAACTTCAACTCGCCGATGGTTGTAACTGTCATGGAATTGTTCATCCAAATACACAAAAACAATCATATAAACAAGATGAATATATAACTACATGTTGTATGAGTGCTCCTATTTGCCAAAAAAAATACTGCATCGTTTATATGTAGAATTACCAAAAGGAATGTTAAAGAGCCATGTAAGGTGTCATGTATAATGCCTGAGATATAGGGCTAGCATGATGTTCCGATACTGTCAGTCACTCGCGTCATTACGTATTATGATATTCAAGTATGTCTCAAATATAATTGCATTTAATAGTCACAGAAGCACATTTTACAAGAGACAAATTTGGAACAATTATGAATCATATGATTAGAATATATGATAGTAACAAACACTTATGAGATCAAAACAAAAAAGCAAAAAAAAAAAGCAAATGAAATCCAAGCCTCCCCAAAACCATGTTGGACCGGTGTCAACAACATTATATCCCCAAGACCGACGCTAAATCGGAGTTGAAATCCAATAGAAGTCCAAGTCACAAACTTCTAGAAGACCAGCACAATGTATATCTGTACATCCGCAACATTAGGAAACCGGTGTTTCGATGTCTGCGTTTACAGAAGACCTAGAGGCCCTTTAAGCCCAGTAGCCAACGAGACTCATGAGACCTGCGCCAATAAGAACGAAGGTGAAGGCCAGAGCGCGCTTCCAGCCACGAAGAGTCTCCCAGCTCTCGTCGCTCAGGAAGTCATCTTGCATGATCTCGGCGATGGCAGTAAAGGTCAGGACTCCGGCGGAAACGGCGTTGGCGATTCCAACAACCAGAAGGCCAGAGACAGACTCGGGCTCATACAGAGTGTGGGTGCCAATACCGATCACCTGACCAATGGGCGTACTAAAGAAGCGGAGATGTTAATAGGACGTTCTATGGAAGTTCAATGTATATATAAAAGGAACAAGATAACATACGTAAGGGCGTAGGCAATGACCATAACCCAAGGCTGGATGGACTTGTGGGGCCAGGCAATGTTCGCAATGCGAGAGCCTAGAGCTAGACCTTCGAAGATCTCTATGAATCTGTATTAGTGACTGATGGGGATACTATTGGTTGTGTAATGGTACTTACGGTGGAAGAGAATAGCAATCACGAATGCAATAAAGCCAGAGCCAGTGACAACACTGAGTGACATGCCAATGAAAACACTGTGGAAGATGATACCGGCCTCAAGCAGACGGCACTGCATGACCTGCTTGGAGATGTTGGATTCGGGAGATTCGCCACCGTTGATAGGCTGGGCCTTGACCTTGCGCTGAATGCGGGCAGGGCTCAAAGCCATTTCCACAACGACGACGAAGAGAATGGCAGCCATGACGATGACACCGGGAGTGGAAGGGTAAGTCTCGGTGAAGAAAGCGGGTAGCGAGTGGTGCGTAAGAGCAGCGAAGGCGGTAGGTAGTAGATGTACGAAGGCAGTAGCTAGAAGAACGCCAGTGCCGATGTGACGAGCACCGAAGAAGATGGTTTTTTCAATGATGCTGGAGCCAACCTTGCGAGTGAGAAGAGGGAAGACGCAGGCAGCACCAGAGCCAGCAAATAGGATGAAAACGGCGGCGACGTGAATCTTCATGTCGTAGACGAAATGCCTATGCTCGTGCTCATTTTCGTGGTCATGTTCATGATCACCATGGTGGTGACCTATGTGACGTCCGGAAAGGTGCTTGAAATCGTGGACATACGTACCATTGAAGCTGGCCGAGCCATTTCCAACAGCCTGGACAGTGACGCTACCAGTGGGGATAGCGACGGCAGTGCCAGAAACAGGGAGAGTGATCGCGGTGCCAGTGGCATTGGGATAGTAGATACCAGAGACAGAGGGGTGATGGGTACCGTTGCTGTAAGCCCAGGTGGTGTTGGCAAGCGAGTTGAAGGCGGTGACGTTGTTCATGGAAGGGACCGAATGGAGAGACGGGACATTGGAAGAGTGATGATCACCCTTGACAACAAAAGCAACGTAGCCAAGGCCAACGTTCAAAAGCATAGAGGCAGCGAGAAGGCCAATGACAATTTGAGGGAGGTGGGAGATGGCCTTGTCAACAAACTGCTTAAAGCGAGTAGGCCCCTTGGGAGGTTCCTTTTCCAGAAGAGGGGCAGGAGGGAAATGAGCATAGCTCGGAGGAGAAGACGAAGAATAGTCACTCATATTGAATGACGTGTGGTGTTTGAATTGATATTTGAAGAATTGATATGGAGGTTTTGGTCAAAATCAAGCTGTGATTCTGAGTTGAGCTGCAGAAGTGCAATGTGTATGAGAAGAAACCATTTTTTCAAGAAGTAGAGAAGATTCCCCTCTACTTATAGATAGCAATAAAGTCCTAGAGGCAAATATGCTACTATGTCAAGGCCTAAAAGTCAAAACTCACTCACAAGAATTAGGACTTGAGGCAAAGAAACGTATGGAAGTATTCGGGAGAGGGTATACTGGACACCATCGAAAGCGGTGTGGCATTGGATATAGCACATGAGTGAGTTGTATCTAGGCTGTGGCTTAGCTAGCTATACTACAACCGGCCGATTTCTAATAGAAACCTGATTTGGAACCCACGGTTAATAGTCATGGTTAAACATCGCATATGCTTAGGTCAATTGGGGACTAGCAAGAGAAATGATAACGACTTATGATAACAAAGTCTTTTACCTAGAACTTCAGACATTATAGGACATATTTAATATAACATAAGCTTAGTGTCAAATAGGGAAATCACGAGATTTTGGTATATATACGGAATTGCTCAATTGGCATTGAAGCTTAGCCGAACCTTACGATTTACAACATAGAGTAAAAAAAGTTTACTTTATTGTCTTTTAAGGCAAAAAGCTAGTCATAATGTAAAGGATAAAGATTTATACCCCCGATAAAACTTGTGATCTGTTAACGCAGCCGGGCACCAAGATATTTCATAGTTACAGCATCACGACTTGTTGAATTGGAGGTTCAAATAACAGTTTTTGAGAGAAAGATGTTATAAGTAGTCTCAAGGTATAACTTTAGACTGGGACTAAAAGTCTTGGCATTTTACACAAGAAACTTGGACAACCCTTATAATCATCATCTATACCTTATAGCAGCTGACATACAGTCATATGACGAGTCACGTGAGATAGGTAAGGACACGGGGGTTACATTCTAGTCATAATCATATTGCAAGACTGTCTTATCAGATCGCTTTAAGAGAAGTACATATATCATACAAAAATAGCGGTTTATCTATTAACATAGCTTACGGATTGTTGTAGTTGATGCATCAGCTAGCGTAGCAGAACTTGGCCTAATTTGTGTGATACCGACGATACTTTTCTCATGTTCTTTTGAGTGATTGCGCGTTTTTTTTCTCTTTCTTTTACTAGCCATCTATCCTATCTTAGTTGCTTGTATCTATCTGCATATGGAAGTTGTCCATTTGGGAGCTGGCTGTACAGAATAAATACTTATTCAGCCTGCAGTGTTGTCTTCCCAAACACCAAAATTCTTCCTATTTTGTTTTCAATGTGATTCTAACCGAATCCAGCATCGTCGTTTTATTTTTCATCTCTATTGTACTATTGTACTATCTTCCCATTTCATCATGCACAAAGAATACCAAAGCACACTTTGGGCTGCAGAATCCACTTAGAAAGGAGCGCTCAGAGTAACGGCTCTTCATTGCCGCTATCAATGGCTTTGTAAATGTCAGCCAGCAGGCTGACTTACAACGGAATGTTACTTCAGAAGCACAAAATGCCATTTACGAGCAATATATCAAGCGCGACGAGGAGCATTGAGAATCTGAAGTTGAAAGTTGTTAAGACTTAAGAGAACCAAAAGGCACTTTCGGCAAAATACGACAAAAAGAGTGGCAATCCTTTGTTTCGTGTACAGGTGACCGAACCACAAAAGTCAAGAAGAGCGAGTCCGAGATGCTACCGGCCTTTGACATGGAGGGTCCCGGTCGGCTTTCGGCGGTTCCTTTATAATGCCTTCTAAGCCCAAAATTCTCAACATACGACCATAGCTGATAGAAAGCACGGGATCCCGTCCGCTCTCCCCTAGTTAAACTATCAAGCGCTCGATCAGTACTACGGTGGGTGACCACGTGGGAATACCGGGTGTTGTATGTCTTTTTGGTGTTTGTGCTCCTTTTTTGCTGTAGTTTTCCCTAATTCTTACACGTCATATCCATGACGCTGTATACAACCTTCCCTCCGGGGGGTACATTGAGCAATCTAGTTGAATATAATAGTAAACAAGTCGGCCAGACGGTGGGGGCTGTGAACAAGAGGTAGTTTGGTTGAGAAGTGATGTCAAGCTGTTCTTTAACAGGAGGAGGGTTTCAAGAGCCCTTTCCACTTGGAAAATAGTAAAACTAGCAGCAGTTATAGTCATACTCAATAGGACAGACAAGATTACTCCTTATCTACCTGCAGCAAGTAATTAAGTCCGTTTTAGAACTGACTACTAAGTCTTAAGTATCATTGGATAGAGTTCTTGCCTTGAATGCCAGATCATGAGATCACAGGAGATGCTCTAGATATGCAATACATAGATATATGAGTTGTTCAGAAGGTATTAGATGACTAGCCAGTAAAAAGTCGATATTGAATTGACGAATCAAGACAGAAAAAGACCGGCAGTTCAAGTCCAGCTCGATTCATTCTTTGCTAGCCATAACTTAACTCGCGGATGCCGTGCGGCCTACATATCATTTTGCATCTCAATAATGAGATTAACTCGGGTTTTGAAGAAAAAAGCTTGGCAGTCGATTCTAAAAGTCTTGGCACGGCGAAAACTCCTTTTACATTCTTGTTAAAGCTATTGTCTTTCAACTTTTTAGCAGCTTGACACAACAGACCCAAGGGCTAAATTAGTGTATATGACGTTGTGTCACATATCTTTTGGCCAACCAGCATCTATGAAGCTTGAACTACTTGCCTTCACATCTCACGATGCCGAAAAATCAATGTATAATTCATACAAGACCTATTTTAGGACTTTTTCCCTTATACATAAATTACAGAGTGACCATAGGACTGAGAAATTAATTTCCTTCGTTGAATTCTTCAGTTTTCGGTATTTTTTGCCTCAGTTCCGCATTCAACATTCTGTGCCTAAAATTTGTAATTACACTGTGGAACTCTCAGATATACATCAAGATCTAAAGCTGCCAGTAGTTACATCTATAGATTCTCTATGGTATCAGGTAATACAGTCCAAAAACTAAATTATCTGAAAGAGTGATTGTCAACTATTGTAGAGACAGAATCACATAGAATCATATTCCCCGTTTACATGCTTATAACCATCATCCACTAGTAGCACTAATTGAGAAGTAATGCTTTCATAGTGGCTTAGTGTGCCCACATCTCTCAAGGTTAGGACTTTTTTCTCATATAGAGATCAAACCAGCCTAGTGGCATCATGTGCCTACAGACTTCAATGAAAGTCTAGATTCTGATCCCCACAAGAAAGGAGTCCTAAAGATTAGATATCTAGAGGTATATATAATGATGCTAGAGTTTCTAATTCTCGGAATTTTCCTATTGATTTTTCTTCCTAAATCATATCTCTATAGTGATCCATTACTATAGAAAGTTTACCTCAATATTTTACCTTGCACTTAAATCCCACTTTGCATACCATTTTTGATACTAGTTGTCACAGCCTTCAAAATGCTTGAAAAGTATCAGTCTCACTTCCCTCCAGCTCCTCCCAACACCCCTTGTTGTGGCTCTGTTCAGTCCAATTATCCCGAAATGTCTCTGGAGGTAAGAATTCTATAACCTTCAATCAATATCTTTCTACCACTGCCTTTCTATCATAACCTTGTCTTGGTTACCTTTCCACCATTGCCCTTCCACAGCCAACCTTCCACGTCTGCCCTTTCATAGTTATCTTACTATCATCACTACCTTTCTAATCTATCATCAATCATACTAACTGTTTTCCCAGTTTTTTGTTCCTTCTTCCCTCAAGAAGGAAAATGATTCTCCCGGTGTTGCCCGTATTAAGGCCATCAATGCAGTCACTAAACAAAAGGATACCATTTTCATCATGGTTGGTATTCTTCTTGTTTCTTGGGCTTATGGCCTTGATGGCACTGTTAGAAACACCTTCCAAAACTATGCTACTGCCTCATTCAAGCAGCACTCCCTTGTTGCTTTTGTGAATGTAGTCAGAGCTGTCATTGCCGCAGTGGCCCAGCCCACTGCTGGAAAGATTGCCAATGTCTTTGGACGTATTGAGCTAATCTTCCTTGCCATGCTCTTCTACTCTGGTGGCACTGTTGTTCAGGCTGTTTCTAACAACATGGGTGTCTTTGTCTGTGGTGCTATCCTGTACCAGATTGGATATACTCTGACTATCCTCCTTGTTGAAGTCCTCATTGGTGACAGCACTTCTACCAGAAACAGGGTCTGGGTTTCCTATATCCCTGCTCTACCCTTCTTGGTCAACACTTGGATCTCTGGTATCATTGCTGATGCTGTTATCAAGCACTTCAACTGGCACATTGGCATTGGCATGTGGGCCGTCATTTTCCCTGTCTTCTGCCTGTTCCTCATTGGCAAGTTCCTCCTTCTCCAGCGCCGGGCTAAGAAGGCTGGTGTCTATCCCAAGACTAAGAAATCCACTACCACCATTGGCCAGACCATTGTCTTCTACTCCCACCAGCTTGACATTGTTGGCATTGCTCTCATTACTGCCTCTTTTTCTTGCCTGCTGATCCCTCTCACTCTGGCTGGCAGTGGTTCAGATGGCTCTATCTTTGATGTTGGCTCCATCATCTCACTGGCTTTGAGCCCTCTTCTGTTTGCCAGTCTGATCTTCTGGGAGGCCCGCTATGCCCGCTGCCCCATTGTTCCCTTTGCTGCTCTGAAGAACCGTGGTGTCTGGGCTCCTCTTGTCCTTGCTCTATTACTCAACCTAGCTTGGTACATGCAGGGTGACTACCTTTATACTTCTCTTGTGGTGGCTTTTGACTTCTCGCCTAGGGATGCTGTCACTGTTGCCTCTATGTACTCCTTTGTTGGTACTCTGGTTGGCTTCACTTCTGGCTTTGCCATTCGCTATTTCTGCAGACTCAAGCCCTTCATCATCACTGGTACTTGCCTTCTAGCTGTGGCCTTTGGCATGATGCTGAGATTCCGTGGCTCTCCTTCACCTGACAACAAGATTGGAATCATTGTCTCTGAATGTGTCCTTGGTGTTGCTGGTGCCCTCTACCCATACCCCACTCAGGCGTCTCTCCAGGCCCACCTCAAGCATGAACACCAGTCTGCCATGCTTGGCCTTTATCTTGCTATGTATCAGGTTGGTTCTGCTCTGGGTAATGCCATCTCTGGACTTATTTGGCGCCAGATGCTTCCCCAGTACCTGAACACCTTCATGGGTGGCAACCAAGATCTTGTCAATGAAGCTTTCACTGATCCTCTTGCCTTTGCCTCCAAGTACTCTGTTGGTACTGATGAGCGTGCTGCACTGATTAAAGGTGTCTCTAGCACCCAATGTGTGATGATCTATATTGGCCTTGGTCTGTCTGTCATCATCATCTCACTTGCTGTTTTTGCTATTCCCAACATTGTCCTTAATGATAAGCAGACACTAGTTGAGGATGATGTTGTTCTTGAAAAGGCTGAGGCTTTATCAGAGTTCTAAATTCTATCCACTAAAAGAAAAAAACACTAAAAACCCCGAAAACAAAAAAAAAGAAAGAAAGAAAAGAAAACAAAAAAGGAAGAAAAAAACGTACAAAACCACACAGAAAATCATATTAAGCCCATTTCAAACTTTGAACCTTGGCATTCATCAGCTTTTACTTTCCAACTTTATTCTTTGTTTGTCTTTTATATCATGATGTAAGTTCTCAACAACTTCCATGATCTGTTTTGCTCTTTTGTGAATTGGGATTCAACATCATGATTCACCCAGAAACATACTTGTAATGTTTCTTATTCTGCTCTAGTCATTGTCTGCCATTTTGAGGGACTTGGTGTGTTTGACTTTAGCCCAGCTATCTTTGTTTTCTTTAGTTTTGAGTGGGACTACCATATATTATTGTATACTATGTATTTATCACAAGAATTTGTTGAGGGGCTTCTTGGAGTTGATGTCAGGTATACTAGTCATATTAGTCCATAGTTTTTCAGTTTCATAATAAATAAATAACCCAAAACAAGTATTCCATAACAGTGAACTCAGTAGGTAACTGTTATGTTTGTACTTTCTTATAGCTATGAGTTGGTAATTATAACACTGAGCCTGTTTTGAATTGGTTACATGGCTACCTTCATATCACCTGTATATTTACCCAATTTTCTCTACTTCAAGTTTTCCTCTCTCTCAGATCCTTGTGGAACTTTCAGACTATTACATGTTGACTCGAGCTGACTTGGCTATATATATCGTCTACCGGAATCACTTAGATTATATACGATGTTGGTCGTTATTCCGTCTCATTTGCCGCCTCTCTTATAATGTCTTCTAAGCCCCAAATTCTCAACATACGACCACAGCAACCTTCCCTCCTACAACCCTCGGGGGGGTAACTTTGAGTTCAAGTTACCTCCCCCTTTGTCCAAAGACGAATTTTTCCCCTTCGTCGTGGGTTTTCAAGAGCGACCAGCACATATTCCCGATGCTGCTGTCCATTCTTTTTATCTTTTTAGACGCTTGTCTTTATTGATGCATCGAGTATGAGGCCTTGAGCCCGACTTTTTCCTCTCTCGAGGGATGTTCTCACCAACAATCGCCCCCTTTTCGCCACACTCTCTCGCGATCGCTGGTCTCCCGAGTCACTACACACTACAAAGCTCAGGGAGACACACTCATACTCGAAGGGCAACCTATTTTTGAAGGTTCCGGAAGCCCAACCCGCGGCGCGGGAGTCTTGTCGCTGTGCCTCTACCATCGCACCCGACTCGACTACGCCAATTTTTCTCTTCTCTCGACACTCGATCACCAGCCTCTTGGAGGCGCGTCGGATGGTGCGGTCACCTGATTACGTGGATGGTAGCCCCACTTAGGGCTTGGATGATGTGGGTCTTTTTTATGGGGAATGTTTTGAGGATGTTTTAAAGTTACAGGGGGTATCCATGAAGGCGTCCTATGGAGACCCGGGAGGGTAGTCCGGACCCGGACTAGGATACGGGTGGAAGTGGATAAGATATACCGGAGACAGAAAAATCGGCACGACCGGACTCGAAAATCCACTCGTAATAGTTTAGGAAGAGAATAAATATAACAACAACAACAACAACAACAACATACGACCACAGCTGATAGAAAGCACGGGATCCCGTCCGCTCTCCCCTAGTTAAACTATCAAGCGCCCGATCAGTACTACGGTGGGTGACCACGTGGGAATACCGGGTGTTGTATGTCTTTTTGGGGAATCTGTGCAACTTATTTTTTGTATACATCTTGGACATGCTATTGTTGAAGTCTCCTTGTCCATCCTCTCAGATTCCACATCTCAGCAATTGCACGTCTGCTGGCAAGTGCACAAACGTTGGCAATATCGCACATCTATTGACAGCACATTACATTACCCACTTCTAAAATCCTGAACTATCGCTGTACTGTGATATTCGTGCATCTTCTCTACTTACAAAATATGCTTCTACCATCTCTCACGTTCCCATAGGTAGGACCACAAGGTCGCCTCACATGTATCTAGAACTTAGAATAGAATAATACAAGTCAGTCAAGTTACAACTACAGATCTCTACTCTCCATTATCTACTATTAACTATGTATGAATTTAATGAGATCTTATCCCATACTGCCTAGCACGATACCCTGTCTCCTCCCTGATCTTATCTCATCTCTCTTCAGATCTTTCTTCTCTAATGCTAACCTTCAAGTGTCAGCTTCTGCTATGATAGTGCCGGGGCATACTTTGGCAGTTGCATCTTTTCTGAGCTCTAGATTGTTGTGTAACACGACGGCAGCATGACTTACTTTTTTGTAGCTTTTAAAATGTTGTCCGAAGATATACGACTTCATAGTTTCAACAGTGTATTGCATGTCCACTAGTACCCTCAGTCTTCTGGTTGATTGCAGGTCTTTCGTTCTTTTAGGCAATTGTGACACCATCGGCTATGTGATTAACAAACTTATCATATCTCATGCAGTATAGTTTTTAGCTTTGACACCATTCCTCATATTCGAGACATAGACCGTCCTATTTCTATCTGCGTGCCCCAACAGTGATGTCCTAGGAGTTAGTTTTCTATCTCTTGGTTGCCTAGACAAGATAGTATTTCTCGGTACCGTGTGAGCTGTGTGAGATGGCCCGCCCTGTCACTTCGAGAGTATCGGAGCCCTCCCATGCCTCCTTGGTTGGCTTGGTTATATTTAACAAACGAAAGTGCTATTCATTCAGTGGCCTGTAACTGAGCACTAATCTGTTGCCACTTCGCAGACATGTTCTAGACGGAAGCGGTCGATTTGATTATATTTAACGTACCTAAATCACTAAGATCGACGCCGGATTGGCTACCGTACAAATATTTAAAGTTGTGCCTGTATATTAAAGTTGTTTTGGCAATTTTAAAGTGTAGAGACTAGGTTGAAATGTAGCGATAAGTGCAAAGCAAAGAAAGGTAATAGTAGAGGAAAATAGTAGAAAGAAGCAGTAACAACAATATAGAGGAAACAAGAAGAGCGAAAAAAAACCTTGTCACAGCTGTAGAATCATCAAAAGAAAGCAGCACCCAATCAAAACATCATTCACATGCTCCTCAGGCCAGGAAGCCCTCCTCACAATCCGTGAAATCGTCCTCGTCTTGATTCCCCAAGTCCAAGGGACAGACTGGGAGTGTTGCGCCGTCACCCATGCGCCGTCACCCATGCGGCCTTCTCGAGCCACTCCTCGGGTCACCCAATGGGCCTCAACTCGGGTTTCAGCCATCAGGATGCCCACGGTTCTGGCGAGCCAGGCTGAAGTGGTCTTTGACATACGTTGTTGTAGTATCTTGAACGTAGTTTCAGACCTCGGGTCCATCGATCCGCCCTGGGAGAACACTACCAGGTAGAACTTCTCACCAGCTTCCAGAGGGGGCATTTACCAATCTTAACGTTGTAACTCTTGTTCAGAATGGTAGCTGCTTCCCTTGAGGAGTGTTCCCCGTGAAGCGTGACGATTCAGGTCGTAGAGCTTACGCAATCCAACCTCCTCGAATCCCCAATCGACTCGTCGGCCGGAGTCTTCCTCTTCGTTGTGCCTGAAGTGGGGTTCCAGGTCGCACAGGATTCCTGACTGGCGGAGAGCCTGGTGGAAGCAGTTTCGAACCATGTTGTGAAGGCGGTGAATTAACCGGGCACGGGCAGTGGTCCGTTGGCACTTTTGGTGATGGGCCCACTTGACAGTCTGGTGGCACTCTGGGCACGGCTTGTCCGTCATGGGGTCCGGGAGTAGGAAAAGTTCACTGGTCAACCTCCGCTAGACGAACTCAATAGCTTCGTATGTGCGGGACGACACCGTCCCCTGAAACGAAGGATCGGTCGTTGGTGAGAACATCCCTCGAGAAGGGAAACGTCGGGCTCAAGGCCTCACAAAAAGGTGCATCAAAGACGACAAATGTCAAAAAAGAAAACGAGAATGGACAGCAGCATTGGGGATATGTGCTGGTCGCTCTTAAAACCCCACAACGAAGGGGAAATATTCGTCTTTAGACGAGGGGGAGGTACCGTGAACTCAAAGTACCCCCCGGAGGGAAGGTTGTATACAGCGCCGTAGATATGACGTAATAATTAGGGAAAACTACAGCAAAAAAGGAGCACAAACACCAAAAATACATACAACACCCGGTATTCCCACGTGGTCACCCACCGTAGTACTGATCGGGCGCTTGATAGTTTAACTAGGGGAGAGCGGACGGGATCCCGTGCTTTCTATCAGCTGTGGTCGTATGTTGAGAATTTGGGGCTTAGAAGGCATTATAAAGGAACCGCCGAAAGCCGACCATCCTACACAACCTTCCCTCCTACAACCCTCGGGGGGTACCTTTGAGTTCGAGTACCTCCCCCTTCGTCCAAAGACGAAATTTTCCCCTTCGTCGTGGGTTTTAAGAGCTACCAGCACATACTCCCAATGCTGCTGTCCATTCTCGTTTTCTATTTCGACACTTGTCGTCTTTGAAGCACCGTTTCGTGAGGCCTTGAGCCCGATTTCCCCTCTCGAGGAATATTCTCACCAACGACCGACCCTTCGTTTCAGGGGACGGTGTTGTCCCGCACATACAAAGCTATTGAGTTCGTCTAGCGGAGGACTAAAACTTTCTGTCGAGTATTCAATCCGGCGTCATACACTTTTAGTGATCCAGGTAGACGTTAAACATAGTCAAGTCAAATAGTTAGTTAAACCAAAGGGTAATGATAGGATGGCTCTACGAGGTCCTCTTCTCTTTCACCAAAAGATGCTGCAATAGATATACACAAGAGGACAACACCGCATGAACTCCGCCGGGGAAAATCCCCTGGTTCGACAACCTATGGTCTTTCGGACAAGGTAGTCACACCAAGTAACAAAGCCCAGAATCCCATAGACATACACAGCCTATAACTGACAGAGAGTGCCGATGGCCCCAAATTTGTACCACAAAGATGTCACGACACATGCATAAACCTACGTGCACCTACAGTCCCTCACCAAGTTGACCTGGAGATGATATCCGCCAACTAATTCAGTCCCAAGTATGCTACTATATTGCTATAGAACAATAGTAGATAGACTTCAAAGAATGGTAGATAGGAACGGAACCAAGTGTCGAACATTATCGTCGTGTTAATGAAGCAATGTTCTTTGTATCGTAGTAGATTAGGGTTACACAATGAGTACTACAGTTACAAATATGTATATATAAAAGAGTTCACCAATCCAAAAAGAAAAGTAAACTTTCCATTCTTTATGATGACGTGAAATAAATAACTGGGAAATAGATCTTACACAGAAATACTGGAGACACAAATGTTGAAACTACATGTAGAGAAGTTGGAGCTAAGGTATGGAAGACAAATAGAATAAAAGAAAATGACTAGTTAAATACGAAAAATTATAGAATTCAAGCTTGACAGTACGAGACGAAAGTGGTAGTAGCCATCAGCAAGCGCGATATTTTAGTGGGGCAGTCAGCAAGTTCCAAGCATGTGAAAGGATACTTAGAGAAAAGGTTTCTTGAATAATGTTTGTGATTTCGGCTTTATGTTTGTAAGTGTAATACTTGCGGCTCATCATTATCTCTTGAATTACTGCATTGTTCAGTGATAATCTGGTTCCTTTAGTTGGATATGAAACCATTCTGTAATTAATCTGTTTCCCTAACGCCTGCTAAAATATCAAACCCATAAAATGTATAACCCTAATCATGGTTAGACAAAATTAAAGCCAATGATTCCTTGGGCAACATGTTGACCATCTAAAACTAAGGATACTCTGCGACCAATGATACCATCTCCCCCAACTCCAATATCAATTGGCTTGCCAAGAACAATATCGTTGATAGAAGGATCAATCTGATCAGCGTCTAGATTCACGCTGAACTCGTTGAAGCAGCCGCATTCGTCGGCTGACTTGTTTAGTTCGCCGGTTTTGCTACAATGGGTCTTCATGTTAGATCATATGTTTCACGAAAGGTTCGAATGTTTATACTGTAGAATCACATACTGGATAATGACTTTCATGTCTTGCTCGCTGCTGAAGCTTTGCGACTCGAAACGCAAATGTGTGGCTGTTGGTGAGCACGGACTTCCGGGAGTGTGAAAAGTAAGGTCGCAGTAAACATCAGAGGATCTGCTAGACGGAACAGGGTAAAGAGCTGCTAGAGCACCACCGCGGGGCCGAGTTGAGTTGTCAGGACCACACATGTTGGAATTATAGAGATGATAGAGAGAATGGTGAAAATATAAAATATAGTACTTGAAGATCGTAGTTGGGAAGATAGAAGAGTGATGTTGAAAAAGGTCTACAATTGCTACCGGGAACCTGTCATCCCATCTCATTTATACATTATCGAAACTACCCTTTTGGCCACTCGAATCCTCTCTAACCTGCTCATTGAGCTCAATATCGCAGGAATAAATGTCAACTCCTGAAACCTTGAATTGGGATTGGCTGCTTCCAGGCACAAATATCCTGACTCTAATTCTGGTAATTTTTGTAAGAACCTTGATGAGCAAGTTTGCGCATGTTGACAGTAACCCTAGGGTTAACCACTAACACGCCGACAACCCGGATGGCTCATGGCTTAATAGCTTGTAGTCAAGGTTATTTGAGAAGATAATGGCGAAACAAACCCCTCTTTCCATTATGCGGAGAACTTTTGTGTTTGTCAGCAGGTGCCTATATATTACCCTTCAATATACGTACATGGCCAGCCTCTAAATACTCGCCATGTTTTCTTCTAGGCAAAATATCTCATCAACTGATCTATACTGCCTCGAAAACTCGTCTAAGAGAGTCCAATCATCAAACACGAACATGTCTTCTACTTACAGCCTTCCTCCTCTCCCGTACTCGTACGATGTAAGTCTATTCTAGATCAAGTCAAGCCACTTCATACTTAAAAGTCAAGACTAACAAGATCTGTGCCCGTACTACCAGGCTCTGGAGCCAAACATCTCCGCTCAGATCATGGAGCTTCACCATTCTAAGCATCACCAAACATACGTCACTAACCTGAACAACGCTCTTTCCTCTCTTTCCTCTGCCATCAGCTCTACCGACGTCCCGACACAGGTCAACCTGCAAGCCGCCATCAAGTTCAACGGCGGCGGCCACATCAACCACTCTCTTTTCTGGGAAAACTTGGCACCGACTGGCTCGGCCTCTACTCAGACATCAGTTGCTACGTCGTTAGTCCAAGCTATTGAGAAGAGCTGGGGAAGTGTTGATTCATTCAAGAAAGCTTTCAACACTGCTCTTCTGGGCATCCAGGGTAGTGGTTGGGGCTGGTTGGTCAAGGACACTACAGGTTCGTTGCGTATTGTGACTACCAAGGATCAGGATCCAGTTGTCACTGGCGAAGTACCAGTATTCGGTGTTGATATGTGGGAGCATGCGTATTATCTACAGGTATGTATAGTCAGATAATACCACAATGTTGTTTGCAGGGACATTGACTGACATTTCTATTTACCATAGTACTTAAATGGGAAGGCTGCGTACATCAACAACATCTGGAATGTTATCAACTGGGAGACAGCTGAAAAGCGTTTCAAGGGTACCAAGGACGATGCGTTCAAAGTACTTCTAGCTTCCGTAGCTAAGGCATAAGTTTAGATGATATACATTGTGAGAAGATGGCTGGCCCACTTCAACATTTACTAGGATATTAAATGAATTTACGAAGAACTATATTTGATTTTGATTTTGATTTTGATTTTACTCTTTTACGTCTACCTACTTACTGTTATCTCGCTGCAATACGACGGACTAAAAAGAAGATAGATAGATTGATGATTGTATTTATTTATTTTCTCTATTCGATTTGAAGAATGGCTAACTAGCAAAAAAGAAACTATTGACAAGAACGAGATTCGAACTCGCGCGGATTGCTCCACTGCGAAGGTTATCAAGAGTATATTGGTATACCGGAAAACCTGAACACAGCGCCTTAGACCGCTCGGCCATCTTGCCTTAGAATCATGAGAATAAAACTCATGAAGAATATCATGAAGGAACTCCAGCGTTTTTTTTTCTTAAATCTTCATTGTTGCGGGACTTAAAAGTATGCAGAAACTAGATATAAATGTTCAATATTGGATATGTTAATTATAGTCAAGTTAAGTCATACAGATATAGGGAGGGTAGTCGTTTGCATGAGATATGCAATCAAAGGCCTGCCGAAGATAACGTGTATGATCTTAGTAATTTAGCTAGAAATATAATCAATTCAAATTTATAGCAAGGAAAGATTGAGGGGAATTTTGTTATCTCTACTAGCTTAGCATGAGAATAACTATGTAACCGTAGTAATAGTTACTCCCTAGTGAAGGCAAAAACTGCTATAATCTGCTAGGTACACCTTCGTACGCGGAGAACTAGATTTCAGAAGATACTCTAGATTCGTCTGAAATTACTGCCCTGGAGCTTGTTCGGGGCATTATATCAGCTTATAGTATTATTGCAATAATAATCAGTATAATTGAAGAATGAATGAATAAATGAGCCTGTGAAGTGCAGTAGAAACATGTAAATTTGCAAGATTCTGCGCTGGCTGAATTCAGTTAATTTTCTTGGTTTCTACTAACATGTAGTTGATCGAGGAATCATGAGGCTCTGCGGTGCCGGCTAGCCTTCCGCGGAGAGAAAAGCGAAAATATAGATTGAGCCACAAGATGTGTTGATCTGCAGTAATAGAAGTATTGGCGATCGATAATTGATTGTCGATTACTGGTGACGTCATTCATTTCGTGTGCGATCTGCCAACACATGCATCGCTAAGTCTTCGGCTTGCTGTTGAACAGGATACTTTCGGCCGGTCGGCCTTGATACATTGCTGCTGCTGCTAATAAGATTTTGTTCTCGTAGTATATTGGTAGTGACTTATTGAGTTGGCGGGATATTCTGAGACGTGAGTGTAGCAAATTCTCTTGTGAGAATTGTCGGTGTTGCCCTTCGGAGAAACTTTGATGCACCTAAAATCATGGAATTAGAGTTTTTTTTTCTTCTTTGTTATCTTTGTTAGTTTTTGAGACAATTGGTAGATGAAACATGCCTGTTTCTTTTTCTTTCCCTATCTTACCTTTGTGTTGAGGTTGCTCGAAAAAGAATGATCAGCGGTCTGGATCAAATAGGGCAGTCACACTTTGTCATGAAAATAAGTTGACCGATTCGTTTGTTGTTTCTGTTTTGTACTCGGGAACCTGGAAATTATGGAAAGTTGTGGCAATGTTCTTTGAACACAAAAGGGCATCCCTATTGAATAAAACCATAAAACCTAGGAAATATTCCGCTTACGTTGGCATAATTGTCTTTAAATAAAAACCTTCATCTGATTGTAACTAAGTATCTTGTGCGACATTCCCATCATAGAGCCATATAGGTAGTACAGTCACGATTATCATCGGTAGCTACTGTACTTGTACAGCCTCCTTTCTGCTCAGGGTAGTTTCTTCTGGATGAATGGCTATCTATCGGTGTCAACTGCCAGCAGCTGCCATTAGTAATCGATCGACAATCAACAACGTACAACCATCGTATCATGACGATTACCAGGTATACATATACATTAACAGACTAGCCGATATCGATATATCGCCAATGAATCAAGACGACGTCACTTTCCCGAGTCAGTCCATTGAAATCAGCAGATTATAGTACATGAAGGTATGCATCTTACCCTAGAAGGTAACTCCTGAGTCTCAAACCAAACTGTGAATTCATTTATAATCACCCTCTGTCTGACTGGATCCATTCTTGGCCTTACGAAAATCAGGCGTTAGGCAGTATCTCGATAAGAACCTCAGCTAACGCCGTACCATAAGCTCGTCAGTTCAACGCTATCTGCTCTGTATTCTATAGGCTTGATAGTACGTGAGCATGCTCCACACACAGTTTGGGTCCCTGGGTGATAGTCTAGAGACTATTGAGCCTCCCCCTCAGCCGCTATCATCGGAATGCCGATAAGTCAGTGAGGTTCTGTTAGTGAAGCTTGGATGAAAGAAAGTGTTGAGTCCTTCCACCCCTCTCTCTCCTTCTCTACCTGTTTCTGGACCGGTAGTTGACGCCTAATTGCGGCCTAACGGCCTGTTATTGGGGTTATTGGCATGTTCTGGAATATGCTGCATGGTACCTCAACACGTAGTTTTCAAGATGTGGCTTGCAGCACATATTGGAAGAAGAAGATAGGATGGTGTAGTGGAGGGGGTTCATTTTCTCAGTCTCCTTCCTCGCCTCTTCGCTTCTTGCTTACATATGCAAGAAGAAGTAGACTTTGGAAACTCGAACATAATTTACCATTTGGTTATATGCTAACACGTTACAACAGCTGTTTTCTAGACACAATCTCACAGCCCGACAAAATAGAAACATGTGATCATATTGATATTGGCTGGGTATTGCCAGACTAGAATTGTCTTTCGGGATACTGTGTAAAGCAGACCGCTCTGGATCGGTGTGTGCATAGGATAGTCGCCAAGATGTTTCGATAATAAGGCGCTGGGAGGGCCAATATACCGTCTATTATACATGGCGATCCATGGGTATCAACGGCGGAAGACGGCTCTTAAAATGGCTGTATTGCCCTCGTTTCGAGTTGCATCGACTCGGTCGGCCTCCTTGTTTGAACCGACCTACCAGCTTCTGCGTTTTGGAATATCTGTATATACATAGGCATCAGAATCATGCCGCCTATGAGTGGTGTCCGCGTGATGAGGAGAAACCTGGTATTGGGCTATATAGTAACCATTGGACTATAGGCTACCGGTTCTCTACTACGCTTGACAATCTCACCCCCATCTTACTCCTTCTCGTTTCTCCCTTTCGCTGAGTCCTAGGAATGCAGTTTCGGCGATCTCTTGCTATTCTTTGCTATGGTTATAGTGTAGATTCATGCCGTCAACCTAAGCGGTAGTAGAGATAAAGGAAGCCGTGCTATCTGGGTAAGAGATAAATGGAGAAAATGGTGGACCATGGTGATGACAGAATATGGATATATCATTCCATGTTTGTCTTCGGCCTTTTCTAGAACAGAACCGCTCCTAGGATGGCCAGCTAAACAAAGAACTAAACCCACTCTAAGCAGAGCGCTATAATGGTCTATGAAGCAGAAACGCCTGGGTGTGCGTACAAGATGGAGAAAGGCCTCATTATATTGATTGGTAGGTGTGTCTGTGTGTGTCTCTTTGTTCACACAGTTGCCAGCTGGCGCTCAAATAGTTGCAATGCAGCATGCAATATCCTGTTCTCGCAGCTCCCTTTTTTGGCCAGAAGGTGGGAAAGGAAGTACGGACAGTAGCATAAATTGGAGCGCTAGACGGAGAGAGATGGCGTGCGAGAGGTAGGGAAGGGGAAAGAGAGACAATGAAAGAAACGAGGCCAGAGGTGAACTGTTCTGATATCTACTAGCCTGTCGGGCTTTCTAGTGCACGTATGGTTTCCTGTCGACACGCATAGATATACGTCTACAACCACTATGTCTGTCTGTCTGTTCTGTTATGATCACACACACACGCCTCCACGCCCCCCATGTCGTGGAGGCCCCGTTACCCCAACTTTTTGAAGGGCTAGTATTGATGTTCACCCTGACGACTGCGTGCTTTGTGCTTTCCACCATGTCAGAAAGACGGCTACCCCAACTTCCGTCTGTTCACACATACACATATGTACACACCCCGTCATTCTGTTATTCTCTTTCTGCCCACCTCTGCCCCCCCTCTCTCTCTCTCTCTCTCTTTCTTTCTTTCTCTCTCACTATCCCTTTGCTGTCCTCATCCCTCTTCCTCTTGTTCTTGGACAAGGTTGGTTGGTTCGTCAGATTGCGCTGATCTTTTTGGTCGTTGTGGGTTCTGACTGAGGTGGCAGCTGCTGAGTGGATGGAGCAAGGAAGAATTTTCCTTGCCATCTAGAAAAAAAAAGACAGAGAAGGGGCGTGTTGGCGATATTTATGTCGTAGTCTGTGTTCGGATACATTTTGCGCCTATCCAGACGATGCTTGGACAGAGGCCAAGGCGTGTAGGTTAGGTTAACACTCTGTTAGTAATGACACTAGTCGCAGTATGGCTAGAACTTGAGACTATTTGGCATTGGAGACACTCTTGCTGTGCTGCGCCGTCATGTTTCTATGCAGATGCACTACAGCCCAAATGCATATCTACAGTATATGTATACGTAGCCGTACATATACATGTGTCGGTACATATAATTGTATATTGATTGTACATACATCGAAGCCAAGGTCTCCACTGGCCGCTGGGCTTTAGAGTGAAGCCAGATATCGCACCACCTGGATAGCCGATAGCTTCCTACTTTCAAGCCTTCTATAGAGTCTCTAACATGGCAAGGCTTGGTCGGACATCGCCAAAGGTCAGCTATACTCGGATCGTGTTAAGAGAGTACTATATATATTGCAGGTGTTTCTGTAATGCACTCTAGCATGGAATCCAAGAATACAGCACAGCCTGAGTTAGATAGCGGCAGAAATGGAAAAAGAAAAGCAAAGGGCCTTTTTGTTGCCCCGGTTTAGGTTGGTTGGGCGTGTGTGCATTGTTTCATTGTAGGATTAACATTCATAGTTGCATGCCGAAACGACTCAAGACCAGACCAAATCAAGAACTAAGCCGCAAGTGGGACATCCTTCGTTCGACGTGGTCCTTGTCCAGTCTGTCTCAATGATACTTTTTGCTTTCTATTCAATGTGTTGTCATATCTAACTACCACTGATGGGCTGCCAAGCAGGCTACTATAGTGCCATAATTGCTACAATTATTCTTACTTTGTGGAATTTACGCCCTATAGCAATAGGTGTTAAGAGGAAACAATGGAGTTCCACTCACGCTATTAGTAAAACTACAGACTACAATGACGCCCAATGAAACATGACCAAGATTGGATTGTCACCAAGAAACGAAACAAGATCAAAAGATTCACATGTGCTCAGCAACATACTACTGTGTGGAATTATTCTAAGCCAACTAGAGCCACTTGTTCCCATAAACATCGAGCTGCAGCCTCAGAGTATCATCGGCCAGAAGAGCAAAAACGTAGAGGAAAGATAACCAGCAAAAATTAGACACATATTATGCATAGTGCAACATAAAAAGCCCAGCGGATTGGCACAAAAATGGGGTTTAGGCTTCTCTGTGTATTTTTGTCAGTTTCTTCTCTTTCATAGTTGTTAATTTCACTCCATAAATATAGTCACACCCATATCGACGTCGTATTAGTCTTCTGAGGTGCTGTCAAATGATGATAAACAGATATAGAAAATTCTCAAGTAAAATAGAAGCTTTAGTCGAAGACTTTATATCCGCTAAAACTTCGAGCTAGCGTCGTATTTAGATACCTAACTTCGGAATTGAACTGCAAAAAAAAAAAAAAAAAAAAAAAAAAAGACCGGAGGAATGTGCAAGTTTAGTTTTTGAACCAGCGTTAGATTGAGAAGAGAAGAAGAAAAAGAAAAATGCAGAGATCCCTTTTCCTAGCGTTGCATATTGTAGATTTCCATGTTTGAATGTTCTACACATAATGTGCTGGCCGATAAGATACATGGTTGTAAGCATGGAAAATAAACGTAGTATTTCCGATGATGATCATAGGCTGAGAAAAGATTCCATCTTATGTTTCTTTTTATATGTAGCGTCTAAAGTTGCATTTAAACCTAACAGTACACTAGTACAAACTTACATAACTACTGAAATCTTAGTCGTATAAAAGAGCATCAGGCAAGGGGGAGAAAATAACCAGGCCGGAGGGTTCTTAATCCCTGGCTATATATGTCACGATCTTATATAATCGTCTTCCTTCTCTTCCTACTCATCATAGTGATATATAAATACAAATACGTATAGGTACGTAGGTAGTAGTCGAATTAATTCAAATATGGGGTACATTGATATCAAGCACAGCGGCCTACCTGCATTGAACATTTATGCATCCTATTACAGCTATAATAGCCGAAATCTTCCCTTATACCATAGCACAAAGGCCATTGTACATTCCAGAACCAGAAGCACACATATATCGTATATACATCTTTGTTCTTATTGCACGTCACGAAGGGGAAAAAGAATAACTGAGTAGATGAAGTGTATTCAATATTGAAAATATATATTTATAGTTAAGCAAATCAAGTAATAAAATAAGCAAAAATTCAGTAATAATGCATTCATAGCATAGCAATACAGTCTATGTTCTCTTTCCAAACGTCCCTTTCTCCAATATATCATATCTCACCAATAATAAAAAAGCTGCAACAAAATTAACAACGAACAATAAAACATAAAAACAGCAACAAAAGGAGTTAAGCAGTTATTGGAAGAGAGAGTAAAACCGTGGTGAATGATTGTAACTAGAAGAAGAAAAACAGAAGAACTAATCACAGAACCAAAAGACAAACTAAATCGAAACATTGAACATAAACAAAAACCGGAGTTGAACCTTAAAAGCAACGCTGAAAAGCAAACTTTTTAAACACAAAAGATCGCAGAAAATATGACATCAAAAGAAAGATAAAGAAAAAAAAAACCAATAACTTGCAATGAACCCATGAAATAGACAATGTTGATCCAGTATAAGGAAAACAATTCAAAAATAGAAAGAAATATAGCACATATGCCCTTGTGAACAATGAAACAAAAGAGTTAAGTAGGAAATAAAATGCCATACAGTTTAAGTGGCAGAAGAGGAGTGTTTTTTTTTATTTGCTAGTGGTACTCCTCAGCCACTAATTGGAAAGATAAGGGAGTGTGAGGGGAGGCGGACCTCTAAGTAGCCTGAAAAAAAAAATGTATAATGGAATATTTGTATCGTACAACTCGACAAGAGAACGGTTTTCCCTTTGGTGTGGGTTTGCATTGCCTGGATCTACTAGACATGTATGTGTGTAAAAGGGGAGAAAGAAGAGTTGTGTGTTATGGAAAACAAAAACAAAAAAAAAGTAAACGAAAATAAAATAAACCTCTGCATCACCAAGCCACCAATGATTTGCTATGCCATGAATAGACAAGGGCGTGACACTAACGCACATTACGTGCAATAAAAAAAGAAGATAGTAGGTAAAACGAGTGCCCAGTTTGGGTGACAACCAAAGCTGATAGATAGAAGAAAAACAGCTTCCCGTTACTCGAAGTGAGACGAAAGGGAGTTCAGATAGAATGAAAAGATAGAACAAGGTATGCGTGCACCGGACCTACCTAGACTGATACTAGGATATATCCGAGGACCGGTGTTGAGTTTTGCAAAGGCTAAGTAAGAATGTAGCAGAAGACCAAGGGGTGTGTGTGTGTAAGTTGAGGGTAGAGGGGTGTAATAAAAGAGAATAATTATCAAAAGACAATGAGCAGAGAGACCAATCAAGGCGTCCGCCGAGAAGAGAAGCGAAGAAAAGAAAAATAATGTTTTGTTGGTTTGTTGTCGAAATATGGTATGCTTTGTTTAGCCGGAAATGACGGGGGCATGCTTCTCAAAGGGGAGATGCTCGTGCATAGTAGGAGTGGTGAAATCAAACTCCTTGAGTGACTTGCCGGGCATCGACGGGATGCCGGTGGGAATGACAGTAGGCGGCGATAAGGGCGAGCTTGGTGAGGCAGACGTAATGGTAGGCGATGATCCATTGCTAGAGCTAGGCGTCGAGGGAGTCACAGAGCCATCAGTTGGTACAAAGCCAAACTCCGCCATCTGCTGTTGCTGTTGGGGAGCAGCAAGACGACTGGGGGGGAAGCCCAACATGGCTTGCTGGCAACGCATAGCAGCCTGCTGTAGAGGCATCATGTGATGGTTTTGAGCGGGGCCTGCATGCTGAACGTGGTGCTGGTACTGGTACTGATGCTGTTGCTGCTGCTGCTGCTGCTGCTGCTTGGAGTAGCCGCCAAAGGTTTCGATAGACTGCTGCTTGGGCTGTACCGGAGCATAGCGGGCTACGACTGCTGCTGCAGAGGGGGGCTGCTGATGCTGTTGGGGCTGCTGTGGCTTTTGATCAAGACTGGGGCCTGCGGGCTTCGAACCGAACTGCGAGTCCGAACAAATGTTAGTACTTTTTCAAGGTACCGAACTTGGTGTTGAAGGGATACAGACACCTCTGTGTATTATCGGAGACGTTCTGTAAAGGGATTATAGAGGTACTTACGAAGCAGTATTTGTTGACGATCTCCTCGTATGAGGCCTCTGCCAACGAGGAGCGGGGGGCGCCTCCGGTTCCAGGGATTCCAGAACCTCCAATAGAAGCCACTGCAGGCGTATCAGGCTTCACCGGCTGTCTCTTCATCTGAGCCTTGGCCTTGATCTTGTGGGGGTTGAGCTCCATGCGGGCAGCAGAAAGCGAAGCACCAAAGTCGTAGCGGTTAGAGAATGCCAGGCTGTTACCAGAAGTGTTGGCCTGGTTGTCCGGTGATGGCTGGCGCTGCTTCAGGCGGATGCTGATGGGCTCATCATCGAGGAAGCGGTTCATAGGGTTGGTCAAAGCCGGAGCAGCAACGGGGCCCTTGCTAGCAGCAGACTTAGTAGCGGCCTTCTCGTTAGCGTTACCTTCCTGGCCAAGACCAGCAGGCATCGACTTGGAGCGGGCGTGAGAGCGAGGGGGCGCGGTTCTAGAAGGAGGAGCACCGGGCAGGTTGGGCGCGCGGCGAGAGCTCCGTGGCAGAGTGTTGGCCTGCTGCTGTTGCTGTGGCTGGTGCGGCTTCTGCTGTTGGGCCTGGACAGGCTTCGACTTGGCTCCAATGTAGCCACCCTTGCCGTTCTGCTTCTGGTACTTCTTGCGGAAGTCAACCTGAAAGTTGAGGTGGGTGTTGTTATCCCAGTACTCAGCAGTTCCAACATTGTAGCGCATGCACAGGTACATGGTCTTGTTCTCCAAATCCGCCGTGTCCGAAAGACGGATGGCAAAGTTGAAGCGGTCAGAGCCAGCAGGGTGCAATGATGGCTCCAAAGTACTCGAGTAGTCAGCGACCACCTCAGAGGTGGTCTTCCAGTAATCGAAAGTGAAGCGGCAGACCACCAACTTCTGGAAGGCCAGGTTAGCCACAACCACGGAGCCAACCAAGGACTTCTGATCATTCGAGAGCCAGACCTTTTCCAAGCAAATGGGCTGAGCCTGGCGGTACGATGAAGGTACGGGGAAATTCTTGGTGAACATCTCCCACGAGAAAGGAGGCTCGCCTGCGGGGCTACGGTCGTAGAAAGGATACTCATTCTCGCTCTCATAAGTCTCAACTGGCGAAGAGCCCGCGCTCACGGCAGCTGGGCGGTCACAGTGGAGGAAATGGCGAACGTGCTCAAGCTTAGAATCAAAGTGTACGGCTTTGAACGTCGGGGTTCCAGGCGCCGAGTTGGCACGGCGTGATCTAGACGACGCACGTAGAGCCGGACGCACCAGCTCTCCCGACTTCTTGCGCACCATCTTGGGCTTGTATCTCTCAGAATCGGTCTCGTCATCGTCAATAGCGTTTTCAGAGGTGCGCGGAGTGCAGCTCCCCATGCTAATATCGGAGTTCACGCGCTTGGGCGAGAGCATGAAGCTTGCTGATGAGCAAATATCCGACTCCTTTGGTGGCGGGTTGGCAGCAAGGATGTGCGGCGAGACTTCCATCTGTGTTGGGCGGATAGAGTTCTTGAGGTTCTTGAGACTCAGGCGGTCCCGTCCGCGGATTTCCAACCCATCCTCATCGCTATCCGAGGCAGACTCGGGCGGTGATAGCACGGCGCCAGACGGGATAGAGCGGGAGGTGATGGGCGCAGGCGAAGGGCGCACGCAGAGAGGGGTCTGGAGGAGGTTGATATTCAGTGGGCCGTAGATGGGAGGAGGTGGCGCGGTAATGGTCAAAGTGGCAGTGGCCATGGTTGGTGATGATGGTGGTTGTTGTTGCTGGTCAGTTACTGAGATGGAAGAGGATGACGACTCTGAACCATTGCTGTCCTTGGAGATCTGAGTAGAAGAAGAAGAGGAGGCAGGAGCAGGAGAGTCTTCGACAGCGGACGAGGAAGAAGAAGTAGTCGAAGAAGAAGGGAGGTCTGATGCCGGGGCAGAGGGGGATCTTCTATGCTTTCTCCAGTAAGAGGCAGAGCGGGGCAAGGTCGATGACGAAGAGCTGTAGGAAGAGCGCCGGCTCGCCACAGGGGACGCAGCAGGGGAGTGTGAGGGTGGCGTGTAAGGCATCGTGAGAGGTGGACGGAAAGAAGCCTATTGTCCGAAAGACGAGCAACGAGCAACGATCAACGAAGCTTTAGGTGCGAGTGGATGATAAGGAAAAAGAGGGAGAGAAGAGACGAGGACAAAAAGGTCCAAAAGATAAAGACGGGTTACTGCAGCACAACAAAGAAGGAAATACGGCAAAGGGACGAGATCGTGGAGAAGAATGAGGGGAAAAGCAAGCGCTTTGTCTCGTTCTCGATTCTAAAGGTGTTAGTTGGGTGGTGGTGGTTGGCGAGAGTGAAGATTGAGAGTCTCGAGGTCAGGCAGGCAGAAAGCGAGCGAGAAAGCGGCTGCAATGCGCAAAGATGGAGACGTCGGAGGGCGCTGGATTTGGATGCTGGATACTGGATACTGGATGCTGGATGCTAGGGGACCCCGGGGTGCAAAGCATAAAAAAACTATGGCGAAGAGCTTCGAGAAGGAACGGCCAGTATATGGGCCTTGAAACTGGCAAGACTTGGTCCAATATGGGGCCTGGACGCAGCCGAAGAGCAGGGTGACGTGTTAGTTGGCTCGGTTCGTGAACAATCGTATATGATAGATGCAGGGCGTTTCAATATGCAATATGCAATATGCGAGGCAGTGAGAAGAGAAGCAGAGAGACGAAAGTGCGGCTGCGAGAAGCCTGATGCAGCAATCCGGTGACTTGGTTGGCTGGTCGCTTTTGGTGAGAGCAGCTACGGAACCCGCACGAATGAATGCCCAAGCAGATCCAACAGTGTATGATGTGTATGTGCGAACACGAGGTTGGTGGTTATGGTTATGATGATGATGAAGATGGTTATGGATGGTGGTCTAGGAAGCAGTGCATAGAGAGTATTGCTGTCTGCCAGTGGTACAGACTATGCTGGATGTGCATATCTCGCACAATGGCATGGCATCACGATACTCCGAAACGCCGGCAAAGCACGACCACTACTGAGGGCACTACTGAGTATCCAATTGCGAACCCAACAGCCATCGAGACTGCGATGTTTTGTTTGGGTTGCCGTATGACGGAGAAAAACAATGACGACAACGATGATGATGATGATGGTTATGCTTATGGCGAGGACGTGTAGAAATCTTACCTAATCAAAGTCTTTACAGAAAGAGCTGCTTCGGAGTGAGTGCAGTAACTGCCGTGTTCGTGATATGATGTCGTAGTCGTTAGGTGCAAATGCAAATGCACGCACAATCGGGTAGGAGCCGTCAGGCCGTCTTGCGTCTAGACGATATTTCCTTTCCTTGCAAAGCAGCAAATGGAGGAAGTTGCGTCGGTGCCTTTCTCTTCGGAGAGTCCAAACAGGCAGTGACAGTTGTTGCCGTACCGGGTCGGTTTGGCTTGGGCAACTACGAGAGACGGAAAACGAAAAGAGCCTGGGCAATATTCCAGCAAACCAGGCTGTTTTGTTCTGAGGATCTCGCTGCTCGGCGGGAGAGAGGGAGGAAGAAGAGTTGATGATAGAAACAGAGAAGAAGAATGAAAAAGAAGAAAAAAACCAGAACGGAAAGGCGAGAGGAAAATAAAAGAAGAGGATAAAACGACTAGGCCGGGGTGTTTATGAACGGTCTGTTGGGAAAGGAAAGAGTCTTGGTGGTTGTTCCTTCCGTGCTGGCGGGCGATTTAATCGAAAAAAGCTGAATTAAAGAGAGAAGGAAAAAAATCGAAAAAATATATAAAATAATAAATCCGTGCGATGAGGAAACAAAAAAGGTAGCTGCCAAGCCTCGTGAGGAGCCTCCTTAAAATCGACTGATACTCTTTCTTTCCCGTAACGGTAACGACGTGTTTACCAAATTGATATGGGATGGACTTGGCTGAGATATGAGGAGAAAAAATAGCCCGTTTCGATAGTTCAAAGTCTTCGATATAAATGAAGAACAAACTCAAATACTGAATGACTTGATGCTCTTAGTCTTTTTTTCCTCCCAACTAAAAAGTTTTCCTAGGCGGTGATGATAGTGTGGAAGGACAAAGAGAACAGGGAGCGAAGACGAAAACGGTCTGGCACGAAGAACGAAGCCAAAAAAAAAAAAATTACAAGGGCTGATATTAGAGCTCTAGTGCAGACAAAGAAGAGGCGTTTCTCGTTTTGACGATCGCAAGGGATGATGATACAGTTTAGTTTGGACTTTGATGGTCTGCGAGGTCTGCGGAATGTCCCAAGAATGCGGTGATCCGAGGTCTAGGCTTTCGAACGCAGAATGAAGAGCGAGAATGAGAAAACAATAGGACGAGCGAGACAGCGATAGATGGTATTCTGGACTCGGTCAATATTGGAGGCAGATATACAGAGGGTCTATGTCTCTTTTTTGGTCCTTTTTTTGGTCGGTTCTTTTATCAATCGTAAGAAAGATGGGCGAACTGGAATTCTCAGATAAAGAGATCCCACAAACGATATATGACGGGGTTTAGTGAGTGGTCGAGTATGGATTCGAGTTGTGGATGATGCTTTGTCTATTCGATCGAGGCGATCCGGTTTCTACTGCTACTCTCTGTTATTTTTTCGAAGGGACAGAGGATTTGTCGATAAGCACGAGGATGCCACTTGTATCGACTGAGCAGAAGGGGCGATGGAAACAAAAATAAAGAAATGAATCTAGAATAATAGGCAGAAGAAGAGAAGAAGTGGGTGCAAGATTGGCCGGTGCGTAGACAGACTCCTTTCAAGCTTCTTATACTACACAATACAGTATGCAAGTACAAAGTACACACACAACGTGCAGACTAAACGATGCAGCTGTCGTCACTATTCGACGGCTGCTGTAGAACTGGTCGGCTGAGAGAGGCTGTAACAGCGTATCTGCGTGTTGTGTTGCGTCCTGTCCCGGATTCCTCTTTGGCAATGGAGGCGAAGAATACAGGCCTATTGTGTATATCTTGGTGCTGTTCTCTTCTTGCAGGTACAAGCAGTATATGTTTTACGTTGCCGTCCTTGCTGCTAATGCGGCTAGGGGCGTGAGGGAGTGTTGCTGTGTCTCTGTACAGTGAATAGAATAAGGGTGGATTCTGGGCGATTCGTTCGTAGTTAGCCAGTATGTACTTACGGAGTCTCGTTTAACAAATACACAGAGCGTATGGTTGAGTCTGGCGGCAAATCGAAGCCAGGATGGATCCGTACAAAGAGCAAGATGGAATAAAGAGACGACAAGAGGCGGACATACAGTATATAAGGCGAGAATCGACTGATTGAAGATATCATGGAATATATCAGAAGATGCTATGCCGGGACAGCGCCACTGCGTAAACAGAACAATGCGTAGGAGATATGGTTAACCTTGAGAGCATATCGCACTAATGTGAAAGGAGGGCTAGACGACATACTTGTATTGCCATGGTGATAGTCACGATGTCGAAGTTGCGGATGCATTTTTAGCTGCTTTGCATCACAATCTCCAACAACCGTTGCCCTCTTTCCCGTTCTCAGTCTATCTTTCTTTCCCTCCGATATCTGAATCCGAGACTACTTCCTTCAAGCGAGCAAGAAAAACAAACATCTCCAAATATGCGCAATATATCCTCCCCCTCCCACAAAAGCCTGACAAGAGTTCAACAAGAGCTCTTGTTTCTTGTTCTGCCTAGCCTTCTGAATCCAGCCCAGCCGGGGGGGGGTCTCCCTGTCCGTGGCCTGCGGCAAAGTGACCGGGCCAAGGTATTTACAACTACTTAGTAGCGTATTCCAACGTAATGCTCAAGTTCAAAAAGAACAAACAAAAAAAGGTTCGACCCCAGACTGGTCCATCCATAAATTGCCGAATAAATCGATTCCGCAGTGAGAGCGGCAGGGGGTGGAACAGATCAGCCACGGACGATAAATTCCGCTCTCTTTTTTCTTACCATAGTTGCCAGGGAGGGGCATTTTTATTTATTTGTGGGCTATATATCGGTGAGCCATCCGATCAAAAACGATCAAATACTTACTATGTATATACTTGTTGGATGCTTATATATTTACAATGCTGATTATCACTAGACAGCACCACTCCATATATCTGTAGAGCTGGCCAGTCAACTCGTCTTACCACTGTTTATCCAGATAGGTACAGCTACCAAATATACAACTACAAACCCTTATCAAGGGGGGGCGTGTGCATCTGCATTTTCTTGAGAGTTGGACTTCAAACAGTTCCCGATGCAACACCTCATATGTGCTTTCTCGCATTGCTAAGTACATTACGAGGCTAGACTTGATGATTGTGGTGTCCAGATTTAGTCACAGGGCAAATCTTCAGTGTGTATATCTCTTTCTTTCCAGGTATCCCGGTCTAGAACTCAATATGGCCTTGACTGAGTAGACAAATCGACTAATGCGGTTTCTTCTCTTGATATCAAGAAAAATGCGAAGCAAACTGATAAGAGCCCCGCCCCTCTTCTTGGCCTCCAATATATTACAAGAATGTGTAGCATTGCGACGCACGTGTGCATGTATCTATGTACAAAAATGTAAAGGTATATATGTATATGTATATATGTACATACACATGTATATCTGTTTCAGTTCTCATGCTGTTTATACTGATATGTATATGTAGGCGCTACATACCATACTAACCCATCTACTGCTCGTCTATTTCGCCATAATCCGGGGCCTACAGACTTTCATGGGGAAGTGGGCCTTGCGTTGGAAACAAAATAAACTAATAGTTCATCTAGAATTTACAAATGCAAGATTCTCCTCCTACTTGTCTAAACCATCAGCTTTTGCTGCTAGTGTCTAGTCCAGCTCGACTCCTGGACTAGTCACAAGTAAGTACATTCATCACAACCATCTGACTAAACTAGCAGAGAACAGAGGGCACAAACCGCCTAGGAGTGTTAGCGTTGCTACATAGAATAAAGATGCCGCTTCCAGGCTTCGCAATTTTAGGGGGGAATGGCACTAAGAGATCGAAGCTAAAGCTATCATTGTCCGCACTCGCATAATCTTAGTGTCTATGTACAGGTGCTGTGTTTTACAGGATGCGGGACCCTTTAGTCTTGTCTTTATTTCTTGCTGCTACGCCTTGATCGTTCTGGCGATCTTTGCACTCGCTTATACGTTGGAAACGAACATAAAAGATCATCTACTAGCTTGGCCTAGTTGGTTGATAGCTTGGATCTCTTTTTTTTTTCTCTTTTCCGTGCCTCACGGGTAGGCAGCAAATTTTCGTTTCAGTTGCTTCGAGAACAAGCCTCTAATGGCTTTTTTTATTATTACTCGATTGCTCTTCTTAAGCTTTTTGTTCTCTTTGACATCTGAAAATCTCCGTTAACGGAGGCGGCCAAGGGCTCGAAACGAAAAGAACCATCCATTTTTCGTCAATAATTGTCTTATATTCGAGGGATAGCTAGTTAGTTATATAATATGTATTTTTACTATTTAAAATCCAGCCCACCGGAATCTATGTCCAGGATCATGAAAAGCAGTTGTAAATTTCCAGGTATTTATACATGATGATGTACATAATGATATACATATGTTTGTTTCTCTTGGCCATCTCCGAGAAGAGAGAAGGACTTATCATGTACAGCATTGTTTACTTAGATATATTGTGCGCAAACCCAAAAGTCGTTATATATAATATGCACTAGTCTTTATCTTCGTTGGGGCAGCGGCAAAGCCAAGAAAGGCGCTATCATGTTTTGTAACTGGGGGGGAAATAAGGGAGATCCAAGCTCTTTTCTTTTCTTTTCCTCTCGGTTTCCTTTCGGTGCCGCTCGTAACTGTTTCTGCTTCGAGCTTTTATTTTCTCGGTAACCCAAGCCAAGCCAAAAAAAAAATTGGTATTTGCTAATAGAAGCTTTCGAGCTTCTTGGATTCTTAGGTCCTTGCATAGAAAAAGGAAGCCCATAATCAAACTTGGCCTTTTTTTATGGAAACCATTACATATACATAGCCTTGTGCCACTGTATCTATACTGTTTATCTTTCTTTTATGACATGAAGGTGCCGGCTGTGCTAACATCATATATTATGTATGATACGGTCATGTACGCCTTGAAACCCAAAACTCCAGTGCTTCTCGCCACCTGACATATTACAAGCGGCTGGTCGTTCATCATACATCACTCGGTTATTAGTACACGTTCGTATATCATACACCTATAGACAGCAATTTAAAACAAGGTGGCACCGGCGCCAGCTTATGCAGCAATGTTGAGGCGGCGCCTCGAGACCATTTGCACTTTGGCGATATGCAATCCCGCAGTCATATAAACAAAACGCAGCGTCGCTCATGATGGAAATCAGCAATATATCCCATGATTTTCGAGCCATGTATTGTATTTTATATGCATGTCTCAGCCCATCAGACGCTGGTCGTTGTCGTCTCGTCTCCTCCTTGCCTAACCTAGCCTAGTCTATACCTCCTCCTATCTGTACACTTTTGTTCACGAAACGTCGTTTTGTTTGATATTTTGGACAAGTTGCGGCATCCCACGTAAGAACATATCAGGAAACACTCTTTTTTTATATGTTCGTGGCCTCTTCCCTGTGGTCATCTTTTTCCCAGCATTGTTCCTGTTGGATTTCCCGGTGCCTCTGCGCTTTGGTTCGCCCAGGTTTCTATTTTCTATATCTAAATAATATCACAGTCACTGCCGTAAAACCGACCAACTAAGTACTATCTTCGATTGTCGACCGCAAGGGTTGAGTGTAAACTAGGGTTTGTGACAGGGAATAAGCCACCTTCTTCTACTCCCTAACTAGAACAAAGAAGAACACAGGCACTGCAATGTAGAAAGAGGAACAAAAAATAGGAGATAGAAAACCGAAACTCCGATCGGCGACTCCCTAGCGCCAGAAATCATGAAATGGGCCGCCTAGAGCTGCATGTATATCTACTCAGTAGTGTGTGCATCAAGTGCAAATAACTATCGAGCATTGGCCCTGGCGCAGTTCATTCCCTGCATTTTGGGAAGAGGATAATAGACCAGTAAGAATTCAAAGAAAAGGAAAGCAGATGGTGTAGCTGCGGCAAATATGATTGTTTTGGGGCCTAGACAAGCCAAATATCCTGTTTTCAAGGTAGCTGGAAAATATACCCTGGCTAGTATGATGACGTCGTAGCGTTTTCTTGCTGTTCTATTTTCAACAATAAAATGCAGACCGATGGACCTGACCGGGGGCTGACAAAACAAAGAAACGACATAGAAGTTTTAATATCCATGACCGGGAACATGACGCTCGATGCTGACGATGATGCTATGGTGCAGCATGGCGAGGAAAGAGGGCCATGTCGAGGGTGCGAATGTGCATGTGAGGGAGACTATCACCAGACTTGACGTAATTATACATAGAGAGTCATGTTACAGGAACAGCAACGAATGTATATGATCAGAGAGAGCCACGGAAGCTAGGGAGACAACAAACTAAGAAGATCTAAAGAGAAGAGAAGACAGGCCGCTTAAAGACAACTCTCGTTTGTTCGTCTGTCGGGCATCAAATTCGTCTCAGCCCTGAGTGGCCCGACACGTACATTCCGTATCTTGACTTTCAACCATGTTGCAAGCGCTGTTTTGCTAGGCTTGCAACTTCCCTAGATAAGTTAATTTGATATAGCTGGAATGCAAACCTAAAAATAAGAGACTGGGAGTAGCATAGCAAGTATTTTCTTTGTTGTCTCCGATGATGCTTATAGTTGCCTTCTAAGCGAAGCTAAATTCGGCAAATTATGCTATTACACTCACATAATCATACAAAAAAAGCTTGGGCGATCTAGCCTGAGAAATATATATATATAAATAATAATAAAAAAGCTAAATTCTATGCCCAAAGTTTCTTTGATTAGTCGCACAATATAAAAAATACCAAAAAGGCAGCTGCTTTCTTTTTCTCCATAATCGAGGGCTCGAACTGGTTTTGTATACTGAGCACATATGATTGGCCAATTGGAAAATCTAGACCAGACAATTGCACAAGGAAAGGTGGGTCCACTATTGACTTTGGGACTAAGTTTTATTTTCTGGGGAAAAAAGGGTGTTAATTATTTCACTAGTTAGTTATTGGAATTATGGACTCGAGTAATAAAGAGTCCATCCCAAGGACAGGTTGTTGCCGTTTTGACTGTTTCGACCGTTTCGAGATTTGACAGATAACAACAGGAAATATAGAAGAGAAACTACATTTTTGAGTCTCGCTTAACATGTTGTCTTTTTTTCTTTCTTTGTTTCCTCTTTTTCTTCCCCAGGTTCAAACAGATCCAGCGGGGACATAGAAAAGAGAAGTAGAGAAAAGATACACAAATATACAGCTATGGCCTTGCGATTTCCCTGTGCTTCCTCTGCTCTCCTTGAATCCCCGCTGTAGCCGGAGCGTTGATCATCGCTGGTCATGTTGTAGTTGGATATTATAAGACTTGTGATTACGTTGGGCCGTATGAACGAATATCCAAATGCAGTCACAGCGCGTGGCACAGAGAACTTTGGTGTCTTCAAAACAGGCTATTTCCTGGAGAACATGGAGTGGGTTGGCCGCGTTCAGACGGCGATGAGATTCTCGGTCAGGGAAGCGGCCTGGAGAAAACAAGACAAGATATGCTGCTTGTGGGGTGATATTGTTTGCCTCTGGGGCATCTATTTTAGGGGCTAGTCTGTTCTTGGTTCTTGGATTTCACCCGCATTCGCATTTCTACCAAGTAATTTTTGTTAGAGTCCATACTGGGTCAATATGACCTGTTTTTTTTTATGTGATGGACAGGTTTAGCACATATATCTTCTGTTGACCCCATGATTGTATCAGAACTGAGGTCTGGGGTGCTATGAAGGGGGAGGCACTAAACGCAAATCAGCCCTAATCCGGGGAAGCAAATATGAAAAGCTTTTAAGAAGGGTCTCGAGGCCAACATATGTGACAAATTGACATTTAGATATCAGAGAATCTGAGATAGCATCCCCAACATCGTCTGTTAAATGGTCAATATTAAGATATATCAAGACGACATCCTATATTCCTTAATGGAGCCCACAACGGAGGCAGTGCTTCTGTTAATTGCCCCGCTGGACGTTGAGCGTTCATTGACCGACTGTCCGGCATATAGCTGATGAGCTGCATGAGAATAAGAAAAGGGCCCTAGATCCTGCGACAAAGCGCAAAGAGGGGACTGGGAGAATGGGGCGTTGCCTATTTGGTGTAGATTTCGCCATATACTACATTATGAATATGTGACGGAAGCAACGTTTGAGAAGGGGAACCAACAACAGACGTTAATAACAGTTTCTGATATTGCCTCTTGGATTCGTAGTTCAGTAGCACAAGGTGGTATTTGACTGGCTCGCTCTATTTTGGCAAATTTGAGTCTGTTGCCGACAGTCATTTTAGTGTGCCTGATAGTACCATATACGATTTCGACTGTGAGGCAAGAAGAGGGCCTAGAACAATAGAGGTTGGCTTGGCCGTAGCAGCTTAGTACCTGGTGGTTTCATTTGGTCTAGATGGTAGTCAAAAGAATGGGATTGGTTAATCAATAGCCCTAATAGGCCTAGATCATGAGAAACTAAACTAAAAGAGCCATCGCCCGACTTAAACGGAGACCATGAGAATAGGAAGACAAAAGTTGACTTTCTTTTTTCTTCCCTTGCCTTGCTATGAAGCTTTTCGAGGTTCCGCAAAGATAGTAAGTAGATATTAGGTTATACAGGGAAATGTTGTCAGTGTGTATGTAGCTTATTAAGAGCCCGCTTATAGTTGTGTCAGGATGTCATAGCTTTCACGAAGCTGGGATGCTGAAAACTAACCAATAATGGATGCTACGATCAGTCCGACCACATCTTCATAGCGGGCCAAGGGTCCTGAAAGAAGAACAGCCAGTATTGTAGCCAAGTACTCTAACTAGGTAGTCCGCCAACTAACAAAATTTGCTTGGCAATTGAAACACTACGTATGCCTTTTGATATGTAACTATACATGGATGTACGCCATAGAAAAACCCGGGGTTGCAGAATCTGAGAATCTGGAGGCGGGCAAGGGATTCAAGCAAGCAACTATCATGTCCTATATGCTATAGGTAGCAAGGGTATAGTTGTTCAAAGTATCAAGGATGAGGCCTAGAGTTGGCACTAGCTTTTGTGACGATGCTTAGATTTGGATGTGGGTATTGCAGAGGTCATTAAACCTTGATATCTTGCCTTGCGGACTAGATGCCGGACAAACTAGGCAATTAACATGGTGTGTTCGATGTTTTAGTTTCTTCCTTGGTTTTACAGAGCCTCTACTTCAAGCAACTACAACTACAACCGTAGCGGCACTATAGCACCGCACTACAGCTAACTGGTATAGTATTGACCTGGGTCCTGTTATCATGCCACCCAATGGTTCCGAAGTCTTAGAGTCGTGCCAGGTATGAGCTGACCCAATGCCTGGAAGCGACGCCATACATTGAATAATAATATCGACTATAGTGGTTGCCAACTCACTAGTAGGTGTCAATGAGGTGTCTTCTATATAGACACTCAGTCCTAGATAATAGCGTCACGTAGTGATATATATAGGTTGTTGTGGCGAGTGATTATGATACTATCATGGCGACATAAACTACTATCACGTAAGCCTGTATGTCTATCAGTCAGTAACCATGAGATTAATTGCTCGGAGCTTCTGTGACAAGCCCTTGTTGAACAAAATTGCCGGTTTTTTTTTAATGTAATATTTGCGGCTTCCGCGCTATGCTGTCCGACAAGAAAAGAAGAACAAAAAGACATCAGAAAAATGAAAGCCTCCCATGTTAACCATCCAAGCCAATGATAGCCTGCCGACAGCCGGTCTAGATAGAACCGGGAGGGCTGTTCCTCCTCCTACCTGGCTCGGGAAATGAGGACCGGGGCGGAAAGAACCTAGATGTTGAGGCCTCAGGTTGGAACTCGGTAAGAAAGGAAAGCGTTATTGTTGGTGAGATTCACTGTCTGGATCTTATTGAGGCCATGCAAGGGAAGGAACTGGCGTAAATTGATCCCATGTACTTGGATATCAAAACGAAAGACGTCAGCTTTCGGAACGGAGGCAATTATTCCACAGGAAGAGCAATTTAGACTAAGATCCCAAGTACTTTCAAATATATATACTTTCAGTCCATTCATGATTGCAACGCCATTCTTGAGCACAGTTTTTAATTCTTGATACGAAGTCGGTCTCGGATTGGCTAAAGCTCATCAGGTGTAGTTACTCTGAGAATAAGTTAGTCATGATGCTCACCGTCTTTTCATAGCTGTTGTGCAAGTATTATAACTATTGCATAATTGAGCCCATTTTGGGTCGGAAAGAGAAGAAAAACGAAAAGAGCCTCTCTGGGAAAGATACAAATATATTTAAGCGGACTTCTTGTTTGGGGCATCAGAAGCGTATCTTTTTTTTTTGTTTTTTTTTGTTTTGTTTTTGCCTCGAACCATACACAAAAAGTAAGCGTAAATTAGCTCTATTTTCTAACTATAAGACATGAAGAGTGGAATATGCCAAGCAATAGGACAGGCCAAGTCTTCACTAAATCTGTTTGCCGCCACGTCGGATCATCTCCTTCTGGGCCATAGCCGCCACTAACCCAAAAGCCGTATAATTTAGGGATATTTTACATTATCAGTGTGAGCTTCTGGTAATCTGTTTGCCGCCGCTGGAATCCAAAGGAGTGGGAGATACATGGATGATGAGTTTTCATAGCCTACGAAAACCAGAGAAAGCTCTTTAACCCACCATTTGGCGATTAAGTAATAGACTGAGCTGGGCGACTTGCAGCGTGGTATTTCCAGCCGTGGGTCCGTTTCGTTTATTCTTTATTTTTTTCTAGCTATTGTATTCCTATGCAACCTCTTCTAGTGTCTAGTATGCTAGCAGATATCCTCTATACAGAAGGCCGGATATTGTCGCCACTGGGAACTGGTCTAGCCATGTCTAATGAGTCAAGACGAGATATGTGAGTGAGATGAACCTGAGATATCTTGACCAGGCGGTAACGAATGAGATATTGCCTTGCTTGGCAGGCCGAATCCACCATAGAATAAGAGACAGCCTAATAACCCTTGGCTGGATCAGCGTTCTTTGCAGGCATAATGGTGACAGCAACCATGTTTGCAAACCAAAGAAGGTGTGATGATGCTCTGTGTGTACATACAAGACCACATCTCCTTATATTCTTATATTACACTTATCAACTGGCTGTTCTTCGTCTCCTCTCTTGGGCGTCGTCTAGGTTCTAGTCCCTTCGAGCAAATTGAGCCTCTGGCAAAACGAAGCAGGAAAAGGGAAGGAAAAACAACAACCCAACGAAAATCATGAATTTAGCCGGGAGGCAAGTCCGACCGAACCAGAGTAGGGCACAGACTTCTGCAAAGAACTCGAACATACAGACGTCTGCAGAGTTTTTTTGCTGCTTTACCATATAGCCTCTCGCATTTTGCTCGTGCAATTACCCAGGAGTGTCAACAGAGCCTCCAGAGCCGCAAACTACTCTGACCAGGGGTTATTAGTGCTCTTCTTTTTTCCACGTCTATTTTTTTGGGGCTTTATCATTTCGTGATGACTATAGCATCTGCTTAGTGATAGTTGAGCAACACTGACGTTCTTCATACATAATTTGATATCAGCGGCCTCCGCTGTGACATCATAAGTAGCTGGAATTTCAGGCAAGATCTGAGAGCACCCTTACAGTACTCTATATCTGCTCTATGTTATATAATATATATGTACTCTACACTATTATTCTTTTCCCCATACAAACCTGTCAGATATTCCGAGAGAATTAGTGGCTACGTTTGCCTTTATTCGTAGCCTACGTGATCCCGCCCCCCCGCTACTTGTATTGATTGACTAAGCCTATCCTGCGGCTTAGGCTCTGACCACTCTACTAGTAATTAGGCCTTTTGCCACGTCCCCATGGCGTCGTACTATACGCCTGGCTGACCTCGCATGGTAGTTGGTTCAAATGCAGCTGGAAAAACTACTACTGAAGCCCACTATGATTATGGTAGTGTCTGAAGCCTCACCACTCACGAAGTTCAGCAGAAGGTAGATGCCGGGTAGAAACCATACTGTTCTAAGAGGGTTTATGATATAAGGAGCTACGAAATGCTCGGAGGTTCCCGAAGAGGTGGTTTTTCCCGGAAAGGATAACAAGTGTTCTGTATCTCAGTGGCCTGTTGAGAAGTTGCTTCACCTTATTGTATTAGTTCAGGGCTGCGTGTCATAGCTATTAAAGCCCGATTTCTACAGGAATTTAAATAAAACAAACTGGCCTTTTGCCACAAGTACCAAGATTCCTTGCAATCTTACAAATGGCTAGAACAAGGGAACTCGAAAGATCGTTCTCCGGCCAAATGCTGGGCTTATACATGAAGAAAAAGACTAATGAATACATGAAGGAACCACCCATTGGTGATATCGAAAACACAGAATTATACTCTTTTGATAGGGGTGTTTCTCTAGAAAGAAATGAAAGCAAGAAGATATCCAACTCGAGACAGCAATAACAGGATTCCATGCTAACTAGCAGAACAACATTGCCGATGCCCATTTGCCTGCACCGAGCAGGATTCGAGGAGTCCAAGGTGGCATTACTACTAACAGAGCAGTGCATTGAATCTGGGTTGTTCTAGTGATTCACGCAGAGTGCCGTCCGCTCCGTATCTATCTTGACGAGGAATCAAGGTAGCAGCAGTAACAGTAACGGTACATGGCAATAAAGGTGGTAGGCTCCAGGCAGTGCATCTTCTTCTAATTGTAAAGCAGCTCTGCTACATGCCACAGCTCGAGCTATAGGCAGCGTTACAGTTGGAACTCTTAGGCAAGAAGCCACTTTCAGTGCCTTCTAGGACAAAGGAGACTCCGCCCGCCGATCACAGTCTACCATACATGTGTCGCAGCGGTAGCTTCGAGCTACAAAGTAGTATCTAAGATTTGTTGTCCGTTGAGCTTCGACCTCTTCTGTCGATCGCGAGGCCGTTACTATTGATTGTGAAATAGGCTCTCTTTGGTTTTTGACTGGCACCGGTTTCGACATAGCATGGTAGTGACATGGGATCTGTATATGTGTTTAAGGTAGCGCACATCATTTGATATTTGATGTGCTGGTCTTGGTTTCCTAGTTCACGAAACAAAAAAGAAGCAAAGCCGCGGCCAGACAGGCCTCAAAATAGCCACTTCCGAGTAAATAAGCAACTAAGCGACGGATACTGAGATCAACAAAACAGCCTGCGGGCAGATCCTTTTCTTCTTTTTTTTTTTTTTTTTTTTTTTTCACCGGCCAAGCCCAGTCCAAAATACACCATTCATTTCTTTAGAGTTTCCTTTGTAATTTTCCACGGACCGGAAACTTGTAAGCTCCGAAAAAAGGCCAAAGATAACTTAAAATACGGTGGCAAATACAAGAACGCCAAAACAAGACAAGCGGCTTGCTTGTTGGGAAATTAACAACTACATGGCAAAAAGAAGGCAAAGTACATCCATAGCTACCAAGACGCCTACAAACGAAATGCCCAAGAATGGATGCTCCGCACATCAAATGGCGGAATATAGTAGCATTCACCAGTGTTATCAGTGTGTATTTGCAGCAGAATCTTCCTCAGCTGCTAACTGCAACATCAACGACGGCATGTCCTTTTGGCCTGTCTTCTCTCTTCTCTTTACTCATGATTGTGTAGTAACCAAAGCAATCCATTTGCTGACTGTACGAAAACACAGAAGAAGCACAAAGAAAAAAAAAAGATACAGACAGGTAGTGCTACGAGAGACAGTGGCCCAAGATGCAGGTAAAGGGGGCATGGAAGAGCTAGGCCTTGGATCAGTCCAGCTCGAAAGCCAAAACTCTTGTATTTCTGTTGGGCATATGTTGCCTTTTTCCTTTGCTTCTCTTAGATGCTTATCGTTACAATCAGCTTATACCCTTTTTATTTTACCGGCTATTCCTAGTCCCAGTCCTAGTTCTTGGCCAAGCCAAGGAAGAGCTCTTATTGATAACGGAAAATTATCATGGCGGTTCTTACAGCAGAACCTCATCTTGATGACACATGTGTCTAGCAGCAGGTTATCCCTAGCAGATATCTCAAGCCTGCCTGAAGCAATACATCGACGTCGAAAGAAAGTGACAGAGCAAGACAACTATTTAGTTATAACAGGCATGGCCTCAGAAGGTAAAATATGAGTAGAAACAGGGTAGCTGGTGGCCGAGCCCAGTCTTTCTTTTTCTTTTTTCTTTTCTTGTTATAGCTATAGGCTGTTTAGTACAACTGCATGGTCTAGCCGGCCATGTCGTAAGAAGCTGGCGAAATAGCGGTATATATCACAAAGATCCCCGTTCTTAGTAGAAACCCATCGACAATCTGGGTTGAAACTAGTGATGGTGTATTTGTATGTACTATGAACGAAAAGAATAAAAGCATAAAATAAAAAGATGGGCATAGGAAACGTCTTAGCGTCTGTGTTCTAATGGGCGATCCTTTATCACAGTTACGTTTCAGCCAGAGCTTCCAGCTAATGGCCAAAAGCTAAACCAAGTACAAGTACATACAGGAGCTCAGGCTATAGTGCGTGTCTGCTATGTATCATTGACTGCCAAAAAGTATATATGTAAAGGGGGGGGGGGATATAAAATCGAGAAACACGAGCCCGACTCAATTGCTCCACCAGCAATATTAGACAAGGGGCGGGATTCTCTCGCTGTGCCTACATATTTCTTACTCTAATACACTAGTTGACTATTTTCGGTGTGTTTCTCTGTTGGTAGTACGTACGCTATATCTGTATAAAAGCCAGTCCCAACACGAATATCAACCAGCGCATTGCCCATCTCGGGTCCCCACTGAACCGGCTCGTGTTCGAGCCTTTGTGCTTGGTTGCTTACAGCAGAATTCAATGCGGTGCTGTGATGAGTACTACGCACGCACAAAAGATCACCGCGGGCTTAGGTCAACTTGATAACTACGATACAACTGACAACCTGAGAAAGTGAGCGGGCTGGGTCTGGCTGCATCAACCCATACCATTCCATCCATTACATATGCACAAACCCATCCATGCATCTCATCCATGCACATGCAGCTTCTGTGCGCTTCACGCAGAATACAGGACAAAAGAGGAAGATAAGTAGATATTGTATAACTTCTAGACATGGGGTGGCTTGAGATATGTATGTACATGTACATGTATTGCTAGGATAGACACAATTAGATCTTGTTATCTTTTGCCTGTTATCTACCACTACATATGTCTTACCCATCATCAAGCACAATAGGCGGCGTTCTTTGGCTGGCAAGAAACATGCAGATAAGAAGCAGGATAGGATGCAAGCTGCTTCTTCTGTGCTTGGGCATAGCCGCGCTGCTGTTGTGGGTTCGATAAAGTCGAGCGAGAAAACAACATCTTACTCTTCTCATTCTCACTACTCTCTTCTTCCTTCTCTCCAGCTTCATGATCTCGCTGTGATACGTGTGTACCAGGCGTAGCTAGTGTGATCCGAGCTGCATATCCACAATCTTACTTCGGAGAAGCTAGCAAATAGTCGTTGCTGTGTCCCGTTCCGGTGCGTACTTGCGAATGGAAATTCACGAACTCAGTCCTCCGGGCAAGGTGGCCATGCACTAATTGTGGTGGTTGCTTTGCGTGCTTGGTGTGCTAGTGGCAGCCAGTAAATTTGGCTGAGACTTTGTTTTGTGGTGCGCTTCGAGCTACCCTGACCAGAAAAGCCGCCCTCGGTTCGTTATCTGGCGTCTACGATAAGCAGTTCCTCCCCCTGCCATCCAGAGCCCAACCCATTAATAGCTCTACAGCAAGAAAATTTTACAATAATGAGTTCGACCTGGGTCTCAGCAGGGGATCATCATCGTGAACCATCCACGATTCACCGCACCTTTTCTGTCTTCCGTGGCTTAGTTGTGTAAATCATGGCCAGGCTTTCCTGGTTTCAGTCTCACTGAGTCTTGACCGTACAAAAAAGACAAAAATACGAGTCCCTGCTAGTGTAGCGAAGAGTGAAAAAGGAAGTAATAAGCCTGGAATGCCAACCTCCTGTCAAGAAAGACGCTGTGCGACAGGCTGCGAGACTTAGGGTTATACGAAAGTACACGTTTAGGGTTCGGCTTATATATTATCAAATACCAGTAACTAACCAGATATCTCGACAACAAAATGACTTGCAATGTGTGAAGACAGAATTAGTCAGAATCAGAGAGAGTAACAAAGCATTGACACTCAAGAAAACGATAAGCAATGTCACTGTAAAAACAAACTTTTGTCGGGCAAAACGATGTGACAGCCAGGCTTGCTAGTGCTTGATATTTTATAGGTATGATTGGTCGATATTCCGCTTCTCGATAAAGCCTTTCTTTATTTATTGAGAAAATAATGCGACTGTACAACTGGACTGACATACGTATGCGTACATGTAGGTAGCTTTACACATAATTTTTTAATTTTTATTTTAACATACAGCGGCAACACAGATCTGTAGTGACTGCCACAACTCAAGTATAAGGAACTTCATGCCGTGCCTGTATGATATAATATAGGCAGTTAGATATCATGTTGTAAACCCTCGCTAGTCACTGTCGACAATAGAAATATTCACTAAGATTGCGTTACCCTCAGTTGAGGCGGGACGAGGAAAGCAAGCCACAGCAGGCATCCTCTCCCGCACAAATACTACTTGCCGGGCCAAGCATGGATTCTTGTGTTCTGGCTTTAATCTACACTATTAAGTTTTTTTTTTTTTATACGTCTAGAGCGCCTCTGAGTAGTTCCGTCTTTGATCACGTCAATATATAAGTAGGAGAAAACAGCAAATGATTCCGAGACACGCACACTTGGCTTATCAGGATGAGCGCATTATGTGTATTGTGATGGGTATAGCACGTTAACCAAAAGACTAGCACTTTAGTCTTGTGCTTATGTCTTTGTCGATCCTATTCTTGACTTTCTTTGTATCTAGAAGCTATTTGAGTTCTGATACAGGCAATAGTTAGTGGATGTCTGTTAATCACTGGCTAGTGTTATTACATGTTATGATACTACAGTACAACGATAGCCTAGTCTGAAAGAAAGTAGACACACTTCTAAGACTTCCCTCCGAATTTCTTTGTGGACAGAGGGATATGCAGATATTTTCACTATCACATTGCGACTGTGGTGTGCATAACAACCCGTTGTTGTGCTGTCTTTTCTTCTCTAGATCATTGGTGGCTGGATCTAGTTCGTAATTTCCAATGACATGAACGAATTATTACATATATTGTATAGGACTAGACTGGCCGGCCGCTTCTAATCTCTCTTATCTACTATGTTTCCATGCAAACGCTTGAAGTGCCACAGGGAACAGCCAAATATCTGAAAGAAATAGCAAAACATATAGCAAAAAATACTCATCGATGTAACATATAGTCTTCTTAGAAGCAAAAGTCTCGCATTAGGAGGTCTTACCGAGCCCTTTGTAGGTATATACAAAATCCTACGGTATCACACTAACACAAGGATATTAGTCGAGGCAAGGCCGTGTTATGTAGGTTGTGAGAAACATGACAAAGAGTCTTTCGTTATCGTAGATTCTCGGGTGAAGACACAATATGTTTGCTGGTCGTACAGTTGTGGAATCTGACGGCCGACATAGGAACATGAGATATTATTGCAGTTATGTAATATAGAGATATATAGATATGAGCAACGATAGGAATCATCTACCTACCTACTTTCGAGCTACTCTAGATATAGGGATGAAGTGTTTGTCATTGTACGTTCCTAGACTCAGGGGGATCATACCAGCTACTAGTACTTACGATTAGTTTACCTAGATCCGCTAGAGACGAGGACTGAACGTTCCTCGGAAACGGCACTCGGGTAATTTCTAGTGAATAGTCTATCAATATGTACTACAAAGATTCCGGAATGGATGTTGCTCTTCGGTGCAGATATTATTTCCAACTCTAGCGTATTGACAAGGCTAATATGAAAATAGCCTAGCTAGCCAAGCACATTGCTCTTCCCCACGTTTATCTCCCTTGCCGAAGAATAAAGCATCAATGGCTAGCTATTGGCTAACATGCCACTACTGCTACTATAATATTACGACTATAACTTCACGTTTTGGAATAGTAACAACTAGTACCACTAATCCTGTCCGTAAATATACATTTACTGGCTAATCGGACACAGCGACCTCATCTAGAGCTGAAAGAACTGCTAGTCTGGAATCCCCCAGATTTCGTCAACGGACAAACGATTCCTCCTGATGCAAAGCCAGCAAAGCAAAGCCACGCAGGTTATCATAAGACAAGAATAATGGTTATTTGACCCCGTATACTACGGGCGAATGATACCGATAGCGCGGTATAATATTGTCAACTCTTAGATATACACAGACATGTAGCCAGGCTGTTGTTGATATTAAATGACTGTGGGTCAAGTCTCGGTTGCTTTAGGATAGTAGAAGTGATGTGTCTACGAAAGATTGTTGGTTTTGGTCACCTTTGTCCCTAGAATTGCCCTGTTTCTTGTTCATGGGATAGATAGAGTGCATACATTACATATGCACGAACATAGACATAACTGGCTATGCGAATGAGCAACTGCGTAAGTTGAGTGACGGTTTAATCAGTGCCGCGATTATATTCTCAGATATGCAGGTGAGATGGCAGCACGGGACAGGATATATCGAGTGTTGTTTTGCGAGATCAAGTCTATGACACTTCTTACTTGAGCATTTCGTCTGTCTCTAAGCGGCTTTCATGCCTCTCTAAAAAGGTACGAGAATCATGTAGCTGGAGGGTCTGTGATTTGTTTCTCGTATTATGAGACTTATATATATATATATAACATGGTGAAGTATGCTTGAGTCTCCCGTTGTGCTTTTCTTTTGGAATTCTAAAAGGGCATTAGCACGACTGACTAGTTAAGGGTGCTTTTTGTCCATATTCAAGTTGCCTGTTATGTAAATATGCATGATAAGACAAGAGAAAGTACAAAAAGTACGATGAAAAAACGGTCATTGGAACATAAATCCACAGGCAGACAATATACGCTATTGGAGGGGCAAGAGGAAAAAAGGCAGAGGAAGAGGCCGGTTTCAAATGTTGCTGCTACTGCTACATAATATGCAGGGTGCCCAAGATAGATCATATAGGATGATGGTGAATGGTGATGGTGCTAATACTACGATATATCCGTAATACACGGAGAGAATACAGAGCTTGATACTGAAGATACCAATTAAATAAGACTTTCAGTGCTCGATATTGATACAAGATGGCGGCCGAGTCGGACATATAAACTGTGTTTTGCGCAGTTAAATGACCAGTGATAAAATAAATTCTTCAGTTTATTATGTCCGACAGGAACCCTCCATCCGGCGGCACAAAATGGCATGATGTTGGCTGTATATACTGGTAATATCCATATATACAGATATAGCCTGAATATGATGAATTAACCAGGTTTTAGTGTATTCACTTGTGAGTCGAAGGCAAACATGTCTGTTTCTCTTATTTCACAGTGGCAAAAAGATCGAGTTTTTGTCGAATATCTTGGCTTCAAGATTGGCTGATACTGAATTTTCAGTAGCTTGTAAAACCTTTAGTGAAATCTTAGCGAGGCTCTGTCTGACCAGGATCCGAGCTTTTTTATTTATTTATATTATACACTTTCACAGAACGAAAAATTCTCAGCTTATCGTGTCACTTTGCAGCATATACAGTAGTACATATTACAGTACATATATGTACCTACACCACCTTGACTACTTTGTTGATAGACTAAAAGATAGGCACCAGATATCGACATTGCGAAAAAGAAGAGAAAAAACGATATTCATGGCACAGGACTCCTTGGCTCGATCTGGCTGGCGTACTAGTTGCTGTGCAAGTTACATATGATGCCATTAGTAGTATACAGTCAAGACAATCTATCTAGGACTGCTGGCTGGGTGAACTGGGAGATAGGCAAGTTGTGAGTAGAAGGTAATGCACGGCTTGAAATATGTGCTGTTCCCCTTCTGATGGTACTGTAGTGCGTTAAGCTCATGCTTTTTGGCCGAAAACGGTTCAACGGCGTGATATAATGTTTGGCACTAACCAGCATCTGTCATATCTAGTAGTTATCTAGTGCATGTAGTAATCTAGTTGTACGCTTTTGTACGCCGTCTGTGCGTCCAAGCCTGTTATTCCAACAGATATTCTCTTCCTAGTGCCTGTAAGCCCGGAAAATTCTTTTACTGCTCTTCTCAGTGCTTCTCTGGTCTTATCCCTGGAACTGGCACTATAAGTTTCCTATTGTGACCTCGGAATCTTCGCCAGGAAGGATTGAATCAGGGAGGGATATGTGTATAAAACCATGATAAAAAAAACCGGTAATAACACCCGCCACTATATCATAGCGTGACTATATTCCAGAGGCTCGTCCATATTTGAGCAAACATAGAGAAAATATACAATCTTCGCACGGATCAAGGGAAGTGTGAGTTCGTCAAGACAAAAAAAGCAACATGGTTGCCGATGATGTTCGAAATCGAATCACAAAGTAAGACAGACCATGCTGTGGATTCCGCTTGCACAAGGGAAATCAGAAGATTCGCGTAGGCCTAAAATGCTCTGTCGGACAATGTCTAGTAAGAAACAGCCACGCAAAATAGGTATTTCGGCCTCCCTTATAGAGGGGGGACTCTTTAGGAACATTTCGTATAAGGTACATACATACCTACATTGCATGTAACTATGCATGTATTGTATAAATGATGTGTATTTGTAAGACGGAACGTCCATCATAGATGTCACCAGCAATGTAAATGTAAATGTACCTCAAACTTGATAGTTTGGATGGGGGTTACAGCCCCAAAAGCCAACTTCGGCACTTCTTCCTGCATGGGAGAAGAATATTGCAAGCGCTAATGCTCTTGGGAGGTTTAGTTAGTTCTTTTATTTTGTATCTTGTGGTCTTGTTGGGCCGTGACTTTGCCTCTTCAAGCGAGTTGCCTAGTAGCCTCCCTTGATTTAATTTGTGAGCCTTTTTTTTTTCTTCCTTTTCAAGCAACAGGCTTTATATATGATATGAGCGTAGTAAGCTATAAGAAAGGTACTTTATACGTATCATGTAAACCCCTCTCAAAATGGCTTCTTGGATGCTGCAGATCAATGTCGGTTTTTGGTCTGTCTGGTCGTCTTGTTGTCTATTTTGCTGTTGATCTCCAAATGAGACGGCCGAACCGCTAAACCCAGTCTCTTGTTATCGTATCTAGACACAGTTATCGTTACTTGCTTCCCCTGAAAAAAAAAGACTAAAAAAGACTAAAAAAAACCAACCGGCGTTTACACTGTCTTTGCATTTATGATAAGGAATCTAACCCATGGAAAATGGTCTCTTTTCTTCTTTAGGCGGCTAGAAAACGGTCTTTGCTAGCCCGTCAAGCCAGAACTAAAAAGCGGCTTGCCTTTTGGCTAATATCCCGACGGCGTTTCTCTGCCCCTTTGTCTACGATATGCTAGCGGGAAGTTTCCTATCTTTCATATACATGTATATATATATTGTGTGTGATTGTAAGCAACAGCCAAGCCGTGTTTTTGCTTATACCATCATGGAATCCGCCTATTAAAGCATGCCTGGCTAGCTGGCTATACGATCATATTGTCATCGCTGCTCACCGCCTTGGATCTTTACTGCGACTTCCCTGGCCTGGTTGTTTGCTTCGCACGTCATAGTGCTTGAGAAAGGAGCACACCAACTTGGGCTTTGAACCGAGCCATTATCTTCTTTGTTTGCTACGATTTACTCAGGTCTGTCTTTCTTTTGTTCCTCTCTGGCCATATATGCAATGCAAAGGTCTTCCAGTCCTCAAGGCAGCGAGAAAAGAAGGACAGGGCTGTCTGCCGAACATGTGCCCCAGACTGTGATCTTTCTCATACGTATAATGTACATCATATAGGCAAGTGGTATATCGATTCGACATGCATCTCGGTCGGGCTCCAAATGCTAGAATTTCTTCTCTTTGTCACCAATGTCTGGTATCGAAGTACATAGCTAGATACTAGCAGGGCAGCTTCACACATTGTACATATAATGTATAACTGGTGGATTCAAAGCAGGATATCGTGTGCTAGGCTGTATGCAGGCTTGTCTCCGGAGCGGCTTGATCAGTCGATGCCACAAGTCTCGCCCCGTAGCGTTGCTGATGGAAGAGTGGGAGAGCGAGAGACAAAGAAGGCTTCTGCTTCGATCATGGAAGAGAAGCGTCACAACCAAAGGGCGAAAGTTTGCTACAGTATGATCGCGAGCCGTACAGTCCACCTAGTCGAACTTTCTGCTTGTTGTTTCCCCGCCCCATTGAACTCGAGAATCCGGGGTAGCGGGGTTGACGACGTGTCTCTACTGGGTAATCATGCCTAGTAGAGAACGGCTATGGCCCTGTCTTGGCAGGCTAGTTAGGCTTTTGTGAGCTTAATAGCCCGTTCTCAAATAGTAGAGAACATTAATATGAAACTTCAAATCATATATGCAAATATCCACAGATGTATGAACGATGTCTGTTTACAACTATATGCACACATTTATAATAGGTATAGGCCCATTATATGTACTACATGGTGCATAATATGTAGAAATACATGCCTATTGTATTACCACATAAACAACCTATCAGAAACAAGTTATCGTCTCCCCTCCATGTCTACCTGTCTGTTGACCCTGAGTCCTGGTATCATTTGTTTCCCCGCTTTCCCTCAACCTGTTGTTACTCAGGAGCCCGAGGCTCAGCCCTGACAAACCACTAACAAATTGCTAGAGATGGCGTCTGTCTGCCTTCTCCATCGTCATTGTCGAAACAGGCTTGATTTACTAGGTATCGTGTCTTCTTGGGCTTGACAAACTTCTCCACTTTGCAAACGCCCTGGCCGTTGCTTACTACCATATTTCAATTGTCCGTCTTTTACTATGAGTTGGAGAAGCTGTTGTCATTCTGATAGCCTTCATATAGCTTTATGCAAGGGATCCGTATTGGAAAGTTGACAGTCAGAATATCTACCCATTATATGCCGCTGGGCCAAGACCTGAAAGTCACAATAGCATGGATACAACGCCAGAATCACTCTTTTTCTCAAGTGATATTCCAACAATCCCGTGTGGCACGGCACCCAATGGTAAGATGACCGAAAATAAAAGAAATAGCAATGGAAAAACAAAGTAGACGGAGCTTCGCTAACACGTTGGGTTGTAGCAGCGTTGCTCCAATGGCTACAATTGTAAGCCTAATTTCTTACTGCTAATTTCTTATTTCTTTTTCTTGTTCGGTTAGAAGAACAATGTATTATGACTGTCAGTTCTCCTCCCAGTTTCATTGGTGACTTCTTAGTCAGGGTTTCTTTGATACCAGAACTACACATGATACTAGTGCACCCATCATATATGGAGTCGGAGAGGACCATTGCTTTACAGATTGTGGTTGCAAACAGCCCGTTTTCGGTGTGATCTACAACGCCGATAGCAGCACTAAGGCGCGATGGAGGGCCCAAGGATGTTATTGGATATTGTAACTAAATCGTAGAATGCAAAGTCAGAGGGAGGTCCAGACATCCAACAACGGTTCACAGTGTTGGAGAACAGGAACAGCACAGGACAGCCAACTCGAGAAGCACGACATCCTATCTCGAGGGAACTATGACTCTGCCCGATCACGCCGGAGCGATTAGCGAGATAGCCTCAAGTCGGATACTTTCTCTTGACCTTCTAGTTCCATCATCTAGCATCTTTGTGGTTGCCCATGGACAATATCGTTTCCTAAATTGGTGGTCAACAGCTAAGCCCATCCTCTCGGCAAGCAAAGAAAGAAGATGAAAACAGGAACGTTGAGCCCAACTTGCGGACATTGGCAGGTCGGATGACCGTCTGTCCAGTTCTTCAACTTTCAACTATCTCGTCTCTTGTTTCTCTCGCCCGAGCGAGCCTGAACTCCTCACCAGAGCAGTATCGACTGGTGGAAACCGTGCTATTGCGATGCTATACTTCTGTAACTTCTCATGTTTTTTTTTTAGCCTGCCGTCTTGGGGCACCGGCACGGAGGAGCTATCCCGTCTTTGTGGACTAGACAAGATGTCACCTGTTTTGTCCACGGGAAGTTGTCCGTTGGTACAATAGCTGCCTGTACGTGACCATCCATGCTAAGACTAAGACTGATGAGGTGAGCATAAACACGGCATATATACAGACAGACGCCCGACGCTTTCACTGTCATGCCGGACGGGATATGCTGCATGCAAAGGGAAGAAATTGCGGGGGAGAAGAAACACTTGGAGAGAACCGGAGATAAATTGAGAATCCAGATGTGGTATATCATGCTTCTACTAACTGTAGGTTTCCAGTACATATAAAATGGTTGATCAGGAATGAAACACCAGTCATCATGTGTCAACAACTCTGACATTTCATTCTCGACGTCTATTTCGCCAGGTCTCTCAAGAGTAGCGACTAAAGCTTCCACAACCAAGCACTAGTTTCCGGGCGTATAGTTATGTCTCCAGTGATGTTGATTGCTGGTTGTGGCCTTGGTTCTAGCTGCCTCTTCGAGGCTCTAGTGGCACTAGGTCAGACCTCGCCTACCTATCCAGATTTGTGGTTCAAGAAGAGCAGCTGAACTTGGAAAGCACATACTATGATTTTGAACCAGTATTTGGAGTTATTGATACATTTCATCCACTTACTTAGGCCATAGAGAATACCCAACTCTAATGAAAAACGCCATGTTGAAGAATCACCGTTTTGTAGTATTGACCCCCACACCACTTTCGTTGCTATCTTAGCAGTCAATCGGTATGAATAGAGCCCCGGGATCTACAAGGTAATAAATCCACCATAGTAGTTGAAAGACATCTCTTTCCCTCTCAACTGCAGAAAACTGTAATAATCGTAAATCTATACCAAGGCGGTAATCTATAGGGTGCTATATATAAACATCAAGTGTTTACCTTCAGCTGTCAAAAAATGGGCAGAAGCTGCGTCAATGTCATGGAACAAGACTTTACCTATATCATAATAGATAATAGAGTCCTCATGATTGTGTTAGCATAGCTACAGATATTCATGGAGGTGATGTCGATCTGAATATAGTAAAAGTTGATAGTGAGGCCGTGAATGACGTTGAATGAGACTCAAGCATAAGATTGTGATTCTGCGAGAACAGGATGTTTTACTCTTAGGTCCCACATTTGGTACATGACTTATTACTTCCGACTCAATTATATGTACTTGGATAATCGCAAAATTCAAGACATGGGACAAAAGGTTGGACTCATAGGAGGTAATTTGTCCATCTTGGCCATCAACTCCTAGACCTGAAGCTAGAATTGTGCATTACATGTACTTACAATCATGTGACAAAAGCCATACGACATAGAAGCTTTGTAATAGACACTTTCAGTTATTAGCTCATATCTTAGCTATCCTCTTCAATTCCTTATACATAAGCATTATTTTCTGGGAAGGATGGGAAGGAACAAAAGCACTCAGCCCTTGGTACTGGTCTTTGCGCTATTACTAACGGTGGTAATAGTTCCAGCTCTTGATTCTAGGCGGGAAAGCCCTCCAGAGAAATGCACGCAAATGCGTCACACCGCAAGAATAGAACACTCTTATAGGAAAGTGTGTGGGTAGCATAGACTCCATGTGCCGTCCTTCTAGGAAATACAAAGATAACACGGGAAGTCAAGGAGGGGGTGCTGTTAATCTGATTCCATAGATAAATAGTATTAGGCTGCTTTCGAGGCAGTTCCAGATACCCAGCTGACCCATCTTGAATTCTCGACAGGACGATATCGGTTGTTCTTTTCATGGAGGTGGTATGTCTTTTAACATGAAGGATATGCAAATAGACTAGTTGAGTCTCTTGTTGGGGGTCACGCTTCTTTCTATAGCCTGGATATATCACCATGCATATTGGACACGCTTCATACGTAGAAATGCTTGTACGGTTAGAGATAAAGAGGACCAGTCAGATACATAGATCTCGCTATACAAGACGGGCTGCGAAAAAGACGATTACGACCTAAAGCTGAGAAGAAAAAAAAATCCATAACATTCGCCACAGACAAAAAGCTTGTTCATTGAAAAAGTTCCGTGGATTTTTTCAATAAGAAAGAGAGCCAGCCATCAACGCAGGAGGCTCGAGACTCTCGCATAGCCTAAGCCTCATGCAAAGTAACCTAATAGGATATCATGCCTGATGTGAAGGGCTCTCCTTCCAAGCTTGAAGCGAAGTGCGCCCAGTAGTGGTGCGGGGTCAGGCATCACTAATGAATATGTATATGTATGCATACATATATGTACACTCTTATTGATTATTGTGCCTAGAAAGATGTGTCTACATCTAAGTTTTATTGAAGTGCCTAGAATCGAAAATGCAATGTGATGATTTGGGGAAGATTTCTTAAAGAATGCAACTTAGGGGCTATCAAATTGGAGGAGATAAGCAGCATATATTATTTTAATATGTATGTATATATGTATATACATTCCCCCAGTTTACCGAGATGGGCCAAAGTCAAGCGTCTAGCAGCTCTGCTTCTTGATATTTGCCATTTATTATAGTATTGTCAAAGAAATTGACTTGTAAATAAACCTGATTTGAGTACTGTAATGTATATTTCGAAACGTCTCACAATTATGATTGGTTGCCTTACGAACTACTTTCTAACGACATATCATAGTAAAATGAGGGGTTTCGAACATTTGAATATTTCCGTAGCGTAGGTTCCAAACACGATATCAGACTTAGATGCCATTAGGGGGACTATTGACATAGTGAAATAGTCAATCAAGGGTGTAACTTATATGAGTCTGTGTAGGTCTTAATTGGTTCATCACTATGTTGTCATCTCGTCTTTAAAAATCAACATGCTATAGAAATAGCCGTCAGTTCGCCAGGTATGGTGTAGCTAAATCAATTTCGTTGGTCGCCAAAGATTGTCAGTCGAACTCGAAGTCATAACACTTTGTTGGTTGATATGGCAATCAAAGAATATTCAAGATCATTTCACAGTATTACATCAACATGTTCTAGGAGAAGATAGTTGGTTCATATCATTATTGGAACAATCATCCCCGGGCAGTCAGCAGTTGTGAGTGGGCTCGGAGTTGATGGCTTTTGAGGAAGGAAACAAAGAGGGCTTTCTATTCAACTCTACTCAGGAAAGGCCCTTTCAAGATTGGCTACCTAGTGTTGATGATATCCAAAACGTCAATTAGTCCGAAAGGCCACCGGGCCCGGAGCCCCACTTTTACGTCACATTATAGAGACTACTAAACCCGGTAACCTCAAGGCTATGGCATTGGCAAGATGGCCGAGTTGGTTATGGCGTCAGGTTAAGGTCGTTCCTTAACGCAAGTTTCCTGATGGAGAAATCCGCCTGGGTTCGAGTCCCAGTCTTGTCACCATTACTTTTGCTATCCTTTTTATATCGCCGGATCTGTTTTGTTTCCGGATGTTCTTTTGATTTATACGTTACTTGCTCAATGTCAAGTGTCTTGATTAAGCCAGCGCCGCATTTTGCTTCGTTATCGCAGATTCCACATGGCCCAGAACACCGCGAATCTTTTCCTATCTAGTCTTGTCTTGCTGACATCCATCACAGGAAAAAGGAATTACTCAATGGCTCAAATGACTCGGCGGTAAAACCACACGAATAGAATCGATATTACAATTCCAAGCCGTCATCTTTGAGACTGCATATTCCGCTCGTTCTGTATGTCTGTTTTTCCTTTTCATGCACAATCTTTGCAAGATTTATCCGCTACAGCAAAAAAAGAGCGTTATTCCTGCTATAATGCGGGGTCTTAATGTAATGGCGCCGAGCCGCTTCGGGCTACCTCTTCTCCTCTCTGTCTCACTCAGCTATATGCGGTAATATCGTGGACTTTGTCGTGGTGAGTGAAGACGGAATCAGGATACGGCTGATAAAGGATGGAACGGTTAGAATATCTGATTTGGACAAGACATCAACCAAAGACATGGAGTGTCTTTAGTGACAGTATCGTACTTGGCAGAAGTGATTATATATTGGCAGGCATTATACCTATTTTATCCCTCTTACAGTTAAATTCACTATAAACATCACGCAAACAACTCGTGTTATCCAATGGCTATGCTCTGAGCTACAGAAACCACACCCTTCATCGAACTTGGTGGATATAGAATTCTTCTGATATTTTTGCTGTGGGTTACAGGATGCTAAGTTGGCTGGTTGAGTCCTGTTTGGCCAACGACCATAGCGTCAACTGACTCAGTACCAGTGGGAAAGTTGTGCCTAAAACAGTATTGTCTAGTGCCGATCAGTCAGAATTAGGTCCTTCATACAACTACTCCGCTCAATTCTTCATCCTGACAATCGCTACAGCCGCTCATGGTCCACAGCTATTGCTTATCGGTGTTAATGGTCGTCAAACTAAGATTCGCCGAGAGCCTCATGACTAGTTGTACCAACAAAAAGCTTTGTAAAAGGACAACACAATACCATTCACAATCCTACTATAATTCAACGACGCCAATGTGAAAAGCCTCATGTCTACTTCTATGGGATAGTCCACGAGTAACAGGTTGGCATGCATTGTACTTGTGTTTCCATATTGTCGTCATCATGACCTTCTAGCTGCAAGTACTATGAAGTCTAGAAAGAGCCGGCAGCGGACAAGAGCAGCTCTCGGATATGCGTAGCTAACTATCGACAATGAAACTATCTGTACGGCAAGGACTATAGGAGGGGAAACAAGGTCTAGAATCTTTACAGAGTCATGACTTTCTTACGTTTTTGTCTAATCCTAGCTTATATATAGCGTAGCATTGACCAGTGTAAGTGCTAGGAAATATACACCATCATATCGTGCATCGTACTTTTGATACGAAGACATGGTATGTGTAGGGTTGATGTGGAACTTTAGTTAGGGTTATGAGTGTGAAGTGGATGATGCCGTAGAATATATCAAATATTAAGTTTGATGAAGGTTTAGAAGAATAAATGGTATCTCAACTATATGGAAATGGCCAAGCTTCATTTTTTTTTAAAGTTTCAACGTATTAGTCAGTAGTAATGGTTATGCCATAAATAAAGCATATTGGCTAGTCCCGTGACACAGTACATCGAGACATAATGTTGATCAGTGACAGCAAATAAGTTGCCAACAGGGAAGGCAAGCGAAAAAAAGGCGGAAAAGAGATCCAGCCTTGCAAAACAAACCTAACACTAACTAACATCCATCTTTATCCATCAATCATCACCAGACAATTTGAATACAACTAGAACTTGAGAATCGCGCTATATTCTTGCAATGTCTTCACCCAACCATGAGCGACCCAAACCTGTTCATCCTTTGTTCAGCAAGGATTGGGATGTCCCTTTCGACAATGTGTCGGCATCGTTTCTGCGCCATACATCAGCCCCACGCGTCAACACCGAAGTTGAGATAGCTAACTCGATACGCTCTACGTACAAAAATCAGTATGTTGCTATCGTCCCTAGCCACACTGCAGACCTTCTCCAGTTTGCCCAAAGCGGCGCCGCGACTATGTCTGCCCGGACTGTCTCTGGAGATGCACAAGTAGATGGCTTTTTTCGCACGCTATCACACCACCGCACGGTCTTTATCCCGCCTCGTCGCAGACTAGATGGCGAGGAGGGTACGCTTGCCGAAGATATAATCTACGGCCAGTTTGACTATATTTGGAATGGAGACAAGTATATGCTTTTCATTGTAGATGGCCGTGATGGCACTGGTGCGTATCCAGCACAGCGCAACTCGTATTTGGTCGCCAGCAACCAGAATGCAGCAAATGCGCTGATTCTCAACGCGGCACAGAGCCAAAAGGCCTTGCGCAATGCTGTCCTGGTCTATGAGGGAGGCGACTGGACACGCAGCACCGCGCTGTGGGAGAGCGTTCAGCGCTCAAGCTGGGAGAACGTCATTATGCATGACGATATGAAGAAGGCGCTCATAGAAGACCACCAGGCCTTTTTCGATGGCCGTGAACGTTACAAGCAGCTCAGTGTCCCGTGGAAACGCGGCGTCATCTACCATGGTCCGCCCGGCAATGGCAAGACTATCAGTATCAAGGCCATGATGCACATGCTAGATTCCCGCGAAGACCCCGTTCCAACGCTCTACGTTCGGAACCTGGTCACTGTAAGTCGCAAGCCCCCTGGCCCATAATAGTTTGGCTCTAACAATAGTGTAGTGGTCTGGCCCTGAGGCGGCTATCAAGGATATCTTCAGCACTGCACGTCGCTATGCGCCTTGCTATCTCATCTTCGAGGATATCGATAGCTTGATTGGAGCTTCAGTTCGCAGCTACTTCCTTAACGAAGTAGACGGCCTCAAGTCGAACGATGGCATCTTCATGGTTGCCAGCACGAACCATCTTGACCAGCTTGATCCCGGTCTATCCGTAAGTCAACCCATCACTAATACAAGACCCCCTGCGCGGACTACAGCATACTGACAGTAACCACAGAAACGCCCGTCCCGATTTGACCGAAAGTATCTGTTCCCTAACCCGGACGAGCCTCTCCGCGAGAAATATTGCGCCTTCTGGCAGCACAAGCTGGCGTCCAATGATGATGACGGCGCCGAGAAGATCCCATTCCCGGATGAGCTACGTGCCCCTATTGCCAAAATCACCCACGGCTTCAGTTTTGCGTACATGCAGGAAGCCTTTGTTGCTGCTCTGCTGTCTATTGCACGCAACAGCGAAGGGGATGGCAGTGACGCCATGTCTGATATGAGCGCCTCGGAAGAGTCTGAAGAAGAGGCGGCTTTGGAGTCCGACAGCGATGACGATTGGGTTGACTTGTCGCGGGAGATTATGAGTGCACACAAGAAGAAGCACAAGGAGAAAGACTACCCAAATCTCGACAAATATATCCTTTGGCGTGCTATCCGCAAGCAAGTCAAGATCTTGCGCCAGAGCATGGCCAACAATGATAAAGGCGCTAGCTCTAGTGCTGAGTGAGCAGTTACATGATGATGTGGAACATTTCCAATTATTGAGTATTGTTTTGATATTTATTTGTTAGGTTGCATTTCTATTTAGTTATCATCTTTTATCGCTTCCATATATCATCTGTTTATCCAATGGCCAATATGCAACTACTAGATTCCGGTGACCTTGCGTAACGATACCCCATATATGTCCTACTTTATAAAATGACATTTGTGTTTCCAACATTATATTGCATTTATTCATTCTAGTTAAATCGTATCTTGAACCCGCCCTAGCTCACTCTCTTTGACGACCACGACGTCCTCTTGCGAAAACATCATTTTTCCAGCTTCGTAGTTCACCATCCTCCGTCTGCTCTCGAACCTTATCGGCTTCCCACTCCCGAACAAGACTTCCAGGGGCATATCGGCCATTAAACAGTCCACTTCCTGGCTGATGAACGCCAACTCTTGTCTCGACATCATACCGATCACGGTGTCTTCGTGCCGCCACGGCGCGAACAAGCTTCCCAGGGCTGCTCACACCAGCACCAGCAGCCCTAGCAGCTCTCAGTCGCTCACGGGCAAATACGAGCTCGGTGTTAAGATCTGCCACATTTTCGGTGATAAACTTCTCCATTTGGCGCTCGAGGGCTACCTTGAGGATCGGCCTCAGCAGCGGCTTGCCGATCATGGCTGCGAACGACATCTTACTGGAACGCAGTTTGTATGTCAGTTCGTGGGCAACGACGTTGACGCTACGCAGAGCGACGATCTGCTTGGCAGTGTTAGTCACATCGACACAAACGTCAATGTCCAAGCCACGGCCGGACGAAGCAAACGATACAAGGCCCGATGACTCAAACTGGGCGAGGCCCTTATGTGCCCGCATCCAATATCCTGCGTTGGACGCTGCAAGGCAAACGCCACGAAGCGTGATCACCATGGCACCAGATGCGTTGCTACGAGCCCGACGGCTATAGCGGGCCGATGCTGACGACAGTTGCATACGTAGCATATTCTCGACAATCACGTCGTGCGGGAAGAATGACGAGTGACCGATTGGGTTCGGGCCAGGTGTCAGAACAAGATTCTCGAGAAGTATGTCAGCCTGAGGCGTCGATACCTCTAGTCGAGCAATAGGGATGTTTTGGACAGATGCTAGGAAGGCAGGTAGCGCTACTTGTAGCATGTCGCGGAATAGACCGCTATCCATGTTGATGCCATCACCCGGGAATATCTGCTCGACCAATTCACCCGTGACATCTGCTAGTTCAGAGAGTTCTGGGTCATCTCCAATCGATCCCAATGCAATGCCAGTAGCATTCAACAGGGTTGACAGCTGGTCAGCCAACTCAGGGGCTGTGTCACTATGGAGGATGTTTGTGACACGCTCGTTTGCATTGTCATCTTCGAAGAACTGGGGATCCGTGAGAACGGCTCGCACAAGTCTACTAAGTCGCTCAGCGAGGCCTTCGAGGCTTCCCGAGTCTCTACTAATACGAACGACGTTGTTGAAGACTCGTTGAACGTCTTTCCAGGCAGATCGAGATCCGAGGCCAGAAATGAAGCTCCACAAAGCATGTGATGCACGAGAACTATCACTTGTAGGACCAGTATGAGATCCGACAACGTCAACTGCCTCGTCCAAGGCACGAGCATAGGATGTGAGATATGTCTCTAGTATAGTTGCCAGTGTATCAGCAGATGTAGTATAGCTCTGTTGAGAAGTCAAGGATGCAAGGAGCTTTTGAATCCGCTGTCTGAGAGCTTTCCCTTGTGCTCCGTGGGCTTTCTGTACTGCCGAATCCGCAGTTGCTTTGAGCACGTTGGAAGCGTGGTTAGTGGCAATATCTGCAGCCTGGAATGTCTTGTTCGTCCCAGCTACTATGGTAGATGAAGTTCCAGGGCGAGAAGAAGCCGAAGACTTGAGCTTGGATTTCGCTTGGCGAACAAAATGCTGGGACTGTATGTTCTCCTGGATCTTGGAGCCGGTGCCCTTCTGGTGTCGGATATTACTCTGGTCTAACTGTTGTTGTTGAAGATTTTCTTGTTTCTGTTTCTGCTCTTCGGCTATAGCCTGGTACTCGTCTTGGGCACCCGGTTTCTCTTCCGGGGCAGGAACAACAGGGTGGGCGCTATCGACTGCAGCGGCAGCTCCTTGCTCTGAAGCTAGAGCAGCCCCTTCTTCAGCAGCAGAAGTGGTGGATGCCTTCTGGGCTCTCTTTAGTTTCTTCCGCTGGGTCTTGGTTAACGGCTGTTCCAAGGTGTCGGCTGGGTTTTCGAGTGGTTCCGTTTCCTGTGATTGCGCTTGGATTTCTTGAAGCTGAGTCTGACACCCGGCACAATCGGGGTGTTTGGAAGCTTCTTCAAGTACGTGAGTTTCGTCAAGTTGAAGACTGTTGGTTGCTTCTGATGGCTGTTGCTGTTGAACAGACTGCAAGCCTTCTCCCCTCTCTTGCAGAACATGTCCGTCAACGTCACGGCCATTGAAATGCACACTAGAATGGTCCGGGTCCATCGATGGCTGCGCATTCTGCCCTTCGAACTCGCTTTCGCCATCTATCGCGGTACCACTTCCACCATCCATGGTAGTGTTAGATGGACCTCCATCAAGCTCACGTAGCTCATTTTCTGCACTTTTAGCCTCTTCTTGAACAGCGGCTTTGCCATCACCCACAACTTCTCGTGCAAAAGCAGATATATCAACAATCAGGGCCCGGAACTCGCTATTGCCCAATATCAGTCCGATGAGTGCCTTGGCACTAGTGCCTGCTGCCTTCGCATCTGCACGGCCCTTTGCGCCTGCTACGGTAGCAACAGCACGACGCTTGCCTCCAGATTCAAACAGACTATCTGCCTGGCGAGAATACCAAATGAAATCTTGGAGATAGTTGCGGCCATTCTTGGACTCCAAAGCTGCTGCGAACGAAGAGATCCAGCGGCGAGTGAGGCGTTGCACCGAACGGCCTGAAGCACTGAGTCCCTCTGAATCAAACAAAGCATCGGACTCGGCTATAGCAGAAAGATACGGTAGAATTTGGTTTGTCGAGGGAAGCTGGCCGCGTTTGAAGGCCTGGTATATGTGGAGAGAATGGAGTTTCTGAGCGTTGGATTCGCGAACATCGGAGGGGAGAGAAGACCGCGCATGGTCTGCGGAGTCAGCAATGCTGTCGGATCCAGAACTACCAAAGAGCGGCATTGTCGGAAGCTCTTTACAAAGATGATAAACTATGTGTATTGTATATTTTATTGTCTGTGTGATTTTTCTAGAGGCTATCAAGGCTATATCAAGTGGTCAAGTGTTTACAGTTGCTGTTCCCCTACTCTTATACTTGTACCTGCATCAAGTGATATCAGCAAAGCCACACAGCACTATCGCCTCTAGAGTCTAGATCAAGGCCTTGATCCATCTAAGGCAATTATTCGGATGGGGAGGCAATCCTCGAGTCATCGAGCTAATACCTACACAACCAATTGTAGTGTTTAGTCTTTTTTGCCTCTGGATCGAGGAGAAGGGACTGACTCAGCTGCAAACAGTAGTGTTGGAATACGACACGGGATGCCGGCTGGAGTCACAACTACATCATTGCAACTGGGGGAGTATATCTATATGTATTTGTAGAAGCACCATAGTTCAAATTTAATATGAAGCCAAACCGAGATAACCATAAAGTATAAATTATTGAGAGTTGAGCAAAATGATGACGAAATGGGAATGCAACTCTTTAGTATAGAGGGTTATGTTAGGGTTAAATAAATACTAAATATCAACATGGGTCTGCCCCAGTTAGATGCCTTACAAATGTGTGTCGACCATATTTGTGCCACTATTTATGAAGCGAAAGACCTAGATTTGATTGCAGGCTAGGATATTAGCGAGTTTTCATGCGAGAAAGATGAAGCAGGGTAGAAAGACGGCAATATTCATTTAGTCAGTTAGGACCGAAGGAAGAATCTAGTATAGATGATCGTGATCATTGCCATGAATTGTTCGTAGGTTAGGCTTACCACCTAATTTTGCTTCGATTTTGAGTTAATATAGAATTTATTCGGTTGTTTCGAAGCAAATTATATATTCACTATATAACTAATACATATGTACCAAAGCTGTGCATAAGTTTATCCCCGGTCACATTTGGCTGCATGCACTTTGCGAATTCAAGCACTGGTGTTTGTAGGGTCTGTGTGGAAGTAGCATTGATTATTACGCTAAACATTGATTTGGTATTTGGCAGTAGAAATGACTTAAAAGAAGAATGAAAAGAAAAATATGGAAAGAAAACAAAGCCCCTTACTCGTCCTTGGTCTCGCCTTGCCTTACTACTACATAGCTGTGCGTGTATATATATTTTATATGCCAACGTACAGAGCAAAGACACAGGGATTTGAATAGGAGAGACAGAAGCTGTCAAATATTACATTGGAGGGTAGTACATGTATATTAAAATAAAGAAGGAGCATTGGGAATGGATACCAGGTTGGTTCTGGGGACCTTGTACTTTACTTTTGTTCTCTACTTTGTTCACGACTTTATTCGTACAACTATACATGTAACTAGGCATATGATGAATAGAAATATTGGAACTATGACTTTGGAAGTGCGGGTGTTTGTTGGTTATGTCTCGGCTAGGCCGTTGAAAAGAAAAAAAAGAAAGAATAGCCACCGTAGCAAGATAGATAAAGCTAGAGAAGATTTTTGCTCGGACGACCCAATGATTTGACTTGCCTGAATGACTTGACTTGACAAGCGAGACAGCCTGGCTCATCTTTCAGCTGCTTTCGCCACTCTGTTTCTGGTTCATTTCCCTCTTGCGATTCGGTTGGAGCAACGGCAACGACCGCACGTAAGAACTGATGCCACTAGTAGTGCTACAGCACCTATAAGAAGAGGCTCTAGCGTCGCATTATTGCACGGCAAAACCCAGCAGTGTTTAGCAGCCTGCGAAGGAAGTCGAGGTACCGACTGTGCTGACCCTCTCAATAATTATCTCCTGTCACTGTGTCTGATTTGGACGGCGGGGGCTAGCTCGCGTGTTCCATTCGCTGATTCAACAAGAAGACGACTCTCGCAATATCAGAAACTGGTTTTGCCGTTAGTTAGAGAGTATCTAGCGTTGTTGGCCGGGCTTATGACGCGCTATAGCCTGGCGTATCAGAGAATGCCACTGAACAGACTTTAGCGTAAAATGGCCCTACGGAGATATTCTATTGGGCGCTGAATTGGCGTCGGCGTGGACGAGTTGAGATGGCGTAGTTAAAAGCCTAGAGAAGAAGAGTCTAAACTAGCCCTCTGGCACTAACATATATGCAAAATATGCATATTAACCGGCTTTTCTCGGAATACAGATATTTGCCTTGATACAGATACTGTCTGCCTGTCTTGTACGGATAGACAGCCTAGACTTCTTGCGTATAAGATACATACATTGTGCATGGCATTGGTATCCTGCAGTGACACTGACCATCTAATCCGAGGGCCGAAGCCAACGTCAAAAAACAACAATACAGGCCAAGCCAAGATACAAAGACAGGCACGACTTTTGGTTCTGGCTTCTTCGCCCATCTTTTTGTAGCCCACGGACTCCAAGCTCCTTCTGTCTTCTTTCAATCTAAGTCCCTGCCCACAAACAATTCACCAACTTGCAGTTCCTCTTTCTTGCCGTATCACCACTAAACGAAACCACTACAGTAGGAAGACTTAGCCTTGCTTAACCAACACCTCTTTCGGCCTTCTTTCTTCGTTTTCGCCAGCTTCTGTTCTATTGCCTTTTCCCATCACAGCTATTTTGTTTATGTCTGGATTTGTTCTTTTTGTTCTTATTTCTCTTCTTTCCGCCCTGTTTTTCTGTTTTGCTTGCTGACAACTTGCAATTGACTCAATTGGGCGCAATTAACCAAGTCTAGCTTAATATTAGCTCTGTACATCTTGTTCCATCCGCCCTTGTCCGCCTCCTATTTTCTTTTTCTTTCTTCTTTTTCTGCACTTTGAAATTGTCTTAGACTGCAGTACGACTTATTGCTCAGCAATATCTGCACGCTTTTCTGTTTTTCTGCAGGAAAACAGCCGTTCTGTCTCATTGAGCCATACATTGATTCCTTATAGGATCTATTCGCTGCAAATCGATCCCGTCTCGACCCATATTGTACTCACCGCCAACCAGACAGACAGAGCGAGACAAAAAAAGAAAAGAAAGAAGAAAAAAAGAACCGAGAGAGAGAGCCAATCGCCGATAGCTCAGTCAGCAGGTAACTCGCTGCCGACAGCCGCCTCTAGCCTGATAGTCATCGTCATTGCTGCTTTCTCGTCTGCACCATGGTTGGCCCACAGGCTTTTGGCTCGTCTTCTGCCTGCCATCTTTCCGTCTCTGTCCCGCCGACTTCGTCTCCTCATTCCCGCCCGTCTACTGCATTGGCCCAGCATCCGCCCAGCTCCGGCCTATCTTTCACGCGCAGCGGCTCGCGACCACGGCCTCTAACTGTGGCTTCGAATCGTCCACCTGTCTCCATGACCACCAACGGCCCGCCTGTGTCCATGGACAGTCGCCAGTCACGATCCTCGAGCATCTCGTTTCCGCAGCGTCTTCGGGCGCGGTCCTTCTCGCGCCGTCGTAGTTCTAGCACCGCTAGTCACCAACCACCGCCGCCAATCGCCATAGCTGCTCGCCCTACCGACAACAGTATGCCTGCTGCCAATGACGCTGCCTCTGGCAGTGTCGATGACGCTGCACCTGTCAACCTAGACAATCCGCCGGAACAGCCTACGGCCCCAACATCGCTACCGGCCGCGAAAGCCCGCCGCTTCAGCATAGCCCAGCCAGCAGCTGCTGCCCAATCGATTCGAAATGTGTTCCGCCGTGCTTCTGTGTCCGTTCGTGTCCTCATGGAGCGTAAGAATCCCGTTGAGCAGTCCAGATTGTCTACCAGTAACACGGCCGAGTCCACAGCCACCCGCCTTCCCATCCGCCCAAACACATCTGCTACCTCGAGTACTGGTGCTTCCGCTTGGCATCGCTTGCGACAAGCCACCAGTTTCCGCCACTCCCGCCACCCGCTCGGCAGTGAAAACTTATACAACTTCGACGAGCCATTGCCTTCGCCAGCTCTTCCCATCCCAGGTCGGCCTGGAATGGGCGAGCCGCCAATCATCCCCCGTAAGACGGGTGGTGCGGCTAAGGCATCGGTTGCTGTGCAGAATGAGTGCCTTGCCCGTGGAATCGACCCGACATCACCGGCTGGCCAACGCGTTTACAACAAGTTCTTCACTCGCATCCGCCCAACCTCGGGGACCGCCCCTTCTTCCTCTGCCGACAATGACCGTGAAAGTGGAATAGGAATCATGATGGCATGTGATAGTGATGGTGACGAGATTTCCCTGAGAACTCCTAAGACGGTTGATTTCATCTCCACGCTGCCCGTGGAGCTCGTTATCGACATCCTCGCCTTGCTCAACCCCCGCGACCTCGATTCCGCTAGGGCAGTTTCTCGTTCGTGGAGCTATGCCACTCACAACATGCACATCTGGCGCGAGACTTTCCTGCGTAACATGTCAAACACCTTTGCAACTGACGGGCCCATAAAGCCTGGAACTGGCCGCGGCATTCCGAAAATCACGCCAAATATGGACTGGGAAACCATCGCTAGAGTCAAGGACAAGTTGGATGAAAACTGGAAGAACGGCACTCCAGATATCGAGGTGTATCTCAGAGGTCATTCTGACAGTATCTACTGTTTCCAATCCGATGAGTAAGTACACCCGATCTTTCTGTTCATACGGTATGAATACTAACCATATCACTCACTATAGACACAAAATCGTCACTGGCTCACGTGATCGTACCATTCGTATCTGGAATCTTGACAACTTCAAGTGTGAGGTTGTCATTGGGCCTCCTGCTATCCTTAGTGGTCCCAATATACTATTTGACGACGTTGGTCAGCATATCCATTATGTTCAACCTCGCCTTAACCTCTCCGAGAAGCGGACGTCGGTGCCCAAGTTAATTCACTACAACATGCACCACGATGCTTCGATTTTATGCTTACAGTATGACGATGAGATTCTTGTCACCGGTTCCTCTGATGCTTCATGCATCATCTACGATGCCAAGAACATGTACCGTCCTATCCGCCGCCTACAGCACCACACCTCGGCCGTACTGGATCTCACATTCGATGACAAGCACATTGTGACCTGCAGCAAGGACACTACGATCTGTGTATGGGAACGTGCCACTGGAACCATGCTCCGCCAGCTCATTGGCCACACTGGTCCTGTGAATGCTGTCCAAATGCGCGGCAATAGCATCGTTTCTTGCTCTGGTGACTCTCACGTCAAGCTTTGGAACCTAGAGACCGGCCAGTGTGTACGTGAGTTTGAAGGCCATACCAAGGGTCTTGCTTGCTCCCAATTTTCTGAGGATGGCCGCTTCGTAGCTTCTGCTGGAAATGACCAGGCCATTCGTGTCTGGGATGCTGCCACCGGCAAGTGTATTCATGAGCTTCCCGGCCATTCGGCTCTAGTCCGGTCATTGCACATTGATTCAGTGTCTGGTCGTCTAGTCAGCGGCTCCTATGATATGGATATGCGCGTATTCGATCTAGAGACAGGCGAGCTATTGCATCATTACCAACAACGGCATCTTAGCTGGGTGCTGAGCATTCGTAATGACTATCGCCGACTAATCAGCACTGGACAAGATCCCAAAATTCTTGTCATGGACTACGGTTACTACATAAAAGACATTGAGTTGCTCGAGTCTTGAGCATTCTTTGGCTTGCAGAACCCCCTCCCTCACCATATCCCTCATGTGAAATAGCATGCCCTCGTTTCCCATTCACACACTTTTTTCAAAGCCATTTCTCTTCGTGTCTACTTCTTTCTCTTATATTCCCTTACGACTAACTCTTTTCCTTTCTTCCTTCATTTCCTACTTGTCTCTACGGCTGTACATTATTACTGCCCATTTCTTATTACACAAAAGCCCGCGATCACATAATAGATTGTTCTGCTTTATATTGATATTTTTTCTTCCCACCTCTGAGTCGTCTCAGTCATACATACAGGTTTTGTTTCGTATCCTTTATTTTGTTTCTATCTTACTCTTAAGCAAAGCATTTGTTCTTTGCATCCAGTACTCGCTAGGTACAAGTTATCTTTTTTTTCACTCGTTTTTTTTTTTTTGTTTGGGGGGCCTTCTTTTATCTCCCTTTTTCTGCGTCATGTACTGTCAAAGATAGCGTATCCTTTTGATGGGTGTGATATCAACTCAATTTTTCTGTGTTTTGGTTATATATTTTTTTCACGCATGGTCTTAGTATGTCCATAATATAATACATATATACACAAGGAGGAGAATTACCGTAAAGCGTAACATCTTACTTTGTTGAGATAAACTAGTACTCTACCGTTTCTATCATCTTTGTTCTTCCGGATGTCGTGAACTGATAGTGTCTCTATACGGAAATGGCCGGATTTGGCCACCGCTTTGCGGTTAGACCTATTATGCTTGCGTCACTAAGTAACATAACATGTACATATGTACACCTAAATAATATAAAAACTACAAACCATCATTGAATTTTTTTTCCCTCTGTCCTTTTCTTTCTTCTTCCTTTTCTTCTCCAGGGGCGGGTTTTTTTTTTGGCCTCGGCCTGTCCCTCCGGATTTTCCACTTTGTTCGAGGTCAATTTATTCAGTGTTCATTTTTCCCCTTCTCAACACGAATGTCTTTTTTTATGGATATTGCTTCTTTAATGGAGTGTTTCTTATTCGATCTTTGATGGCCTTCGAGTCGTCAGCTAGTTCATAGACTACAAACAATATCAGTTTGTCAATCTATCAAGAGTTCTACATGGCTAGTTCTTTCGATGTCTCTTTGTTTCACCCCTCAACATCCAAGAGGGTGATCATGATCATTCGACCATGTCGTCTTGAGTTTTTCTTACTCGGCATGCACAATTCCATGCGTTTTTGTTTCTCCTTTTACTCTTGCTAGTATCAGGCCAGGCCTTCTCCTCTTCACTGGTGATGGTTACTATGGCTATAATGGCTTTCTTCGACCCATTTGCCATTTGCTCGGTTTACAAACTGTCCTTTGTTTGTGCTGTCTATCTGTATCTTATAGATATTCCTACTATGTAGGAAGTATTCCAGCCCGGCGTATCAGCAGCACCGGGTGCTACCTTGCTTTCGTTGAATGCGTCGTCAGGTATAGGTTCTTTTACCATGGACCTCATGTACGAAGAGTCCCAGTACCATCTTTCTCAAGTCTATATCTATTCTTCTCCGGCTGATAGATATACTCTTCGAGCAAGGTCAGAACGGTTTATACGGGGTTTTTTCTTTTTGCTTTTCCCCTTTTTCCCCTTTACTTTTTAGTATAGTAGAAAAAACGGAATATTCGGTATATCACCAAGAGGGAGTAATCTGTTCATAGCCGACTACACCACTTTCTAATATTATCATATTTCCACCCTCAATCCGAGTAGATTTTGATGTCGTTAAGAAGAATCGTACAGGTCTTTGAATGTATATTTCAAGTTCAATTGATCGAATGTATGTGTACCCTATGTATTAGGGTTAGTATGATGGATTATGGAAAGATTTCGCGTCACTTAGAGGATAAAATGTTGCGAAAAATTCACATATTTCTTTTACATATTGATACATGACATTCAGGTCTATACTCGATTCACAATCAATGATATAAATACAGGTAGTTGTCGAGAGAAATGTGAGCAGAAACTATCCAGCAGAACCCAGTAGGTTGAGAAGCAAAACTAAGTTTGCGCGAGTACCGCTAGCGAAAAAAGACTGCAACTATTAATCGCGGCACTCATAAACGGTCAAAACACTTTGGGGTATTAAGATGGTTAAGTAGTTTCGATGATAAGGAGTGCCTTAATATAGAAGATGAAGAAGAAAAGGAAAAATAGGAAAAAAGTGAGTGGAGGTGCAGATTGTCTACCTTTATACTAAATTCTTTAGCCCATAGTGGGTCTCTTTGAAGGTTTTGGCCTGAGGCATGACATACTTTACGGACCCTAAGAGTAGACCCTAAACACATATCATCTACGAAGACACTTTGGCGAATATTTACTTCACTTGCATTGCTTTTTGGGTACTACAGATACCAGTAGTATCCTATGTAATAGTATGTAGCATTATTACAAACTTTCTAAACACTTTGATATGTCTCTCTGAAGTTACAGTTTGCTAATCTATGAAAAAAAACATATAGTTTAGTCGATACAAAGCCGTAATGAACTTGCTACCGTGACAACATAATTGTGGCTCTGCTGACTAACGGCCAATTGATCGCGAAAAAGTTCAACCTCAACACCGTTAGGACCGAAATAGCAGATATCAGAGTGCCTCAGGTATCGGGCTGTGGCCACTCTCACGACGACAATATTAGCGACGGTTTTTGAACTTTAGCTTCACTAAGACCAGACGAAGCTATCCGAGCCAAAAAAAATAGGCTATAACCTGTTTTTGTAACTTCAACGAGAGAAAGGCGATATAACCGCACCACATATCCAATGGCTTCTAGAGCACCATCACAGACCATGATGGTCATGCTGCGGAGTACGTCTATCTTCCCAGAAAACTACAGATATACAAAGATTCTGATAATCTTGTCACACTAACCTGTGGCCAGATCAATTGCTAACAATACCGTCTACTAACAGGGACCTTAACGTCCTCTCACATGCCCCGCGCCGTCTTCACAATCCGCACATACTCAACCACTACTGAGTCCTCCCCATCGACGTCATCGGCACCGCCTCCGCCTCCTCCTACATCTAGCCTATCATCGGCCTCTAGCACGTCTCCTAGCACGCCAACGCACAAGATAAAAGCCGGCATCATCGTGACACGCGCGCCCCTCCTCACAGCCGAGCCACATCCATTCGAGAGCGCCTTCTGGTTCTACCAAAAACGTCTCAACGAACGTCTATGTCTGCCATTCAGTCAGAAATTCTACTTCAAGCCCGACACGCCTGCCCAGCTCGACTGGGCCATCAAGCTACGCGAGCGCTCGGGTGTAGTCAGTCGTGAAATCGGCTTCTACAACGGAAAGGCTGCGAGTTCCTGGAACGATGAGTTGTTGGTTGGCGATAAATTAAGTTCTCCCGAGACTTTGGCTAACACTCTACTCAAGGATGCCGAGTTGCGTGTTTCGGAAGATGCGGAGGAGATTCCAGAGGAGGATAGACAGCCTGTCGAGAGCCCACAGCCCAGAGTCTCCGAAGCTGATGTGAAGAATGATGTGAAAAGACTAGACAGAGCTATGGACCGTACATTGTATCTGGTCGTGCAGCAAGCGGATGGTACTTGGTCTTTCCCCGCTGTCGAGCTGGAGGAGAAGGAGAACATTCACATCGTAAGCAACTAACATCCCAATAACCAGACCTCTTCTAGATGTCCTGTTACTAACCTACCCACTTCGATATAGGCTGCTCAGAGAGCTATGGACACCGCTGCTGGCGTCAACATGAACACCTGGGTCGTTGGTCGTGTCCCCGTAGCCCACATTGTTGACCATACGACCAAGACCTTCTTCCTGAAAGCCCGCATCATGGCTGGCCAGGCCAACCTCACCGGAAATCCTCTAGGTCTGAAGGACTTCAAGTGGCTCACCCGTGAGGAGATTCAGGAGACGTTCAAGCCTGAGCACTTCAAGGGTGTCCGCAACATGATGGCTGATAGATAAAAAAAAAATTAAAAAAGAAGGTAAATAATGTATGATTTCGTTTTTGTAGGAGTATACGACCTTGGGGGAGGAGAGAGTGATGTCTTTACAGGTTGCTTCATTGAAGAAAATCAACCTGGTATAGCGTGTATTATATGTGTAGAATTGTAACATTGTATAAAAAACTATGCACCAAAACTATACCCGCTTTAGTGACCGCCCATGTGTTAACCATTCACTAGATATATGATTCACAGAAGAGTCAGCCGACTTCTTTGGTAGAAACTGATGCGGTATCTGTTTTACCATGTTTCTTTCCTTCTCTCTTCGGATCGATGTGTTCGCCTATGTTCGGGCATCCTGATAGGGCATCGGTGATAATGCGCAAACTCTTCAAGAATACTTTTTATATCATCGAAAGAAATCAAAGCTATAAATTTTCGTACGAAGTTACAGACTATAGAAGAAAATTGTACAATATTCATTTCAGAGTTTGATATCCAACCGTAAGAAGATCAATATAGAAATACGAAAGAAAAAAAAGACAGTGATGAACAAGTGTCATCAGCAAGATAAAGAAAACTAAAACATGTAGAAAGAAGAGAGGGAACATGCTGAAAGAGAGAAAATTTGACAGATCAAGCAGTAACATAACAATAAAAGATAAGCACATTTCCCAGCCAGCATAACAAAATAAAGAACAATAAAAGGCCTGACTCCGGTTCCCACTAGCAAAACATTGGTCTTCATCCACCTTGGCATCTTTTTACCATGAATCTCCACGACATCTTGATATGGATGGACTTAGATACTATACGGACTATGACTTCTGACCCTCGACGAAGCTTAGAGCCTCCTCGGTACTCACACAGTCAATACCACTGGTCTTGGTGCGGAACGTAACACCATATGCCTTGTCAGCAGTGTGAACGATTTCAGGGCGGAAAGTAGTGCAAATAAACTGAGTTCCGGCATCGCGCGAGATGCTCTGGAGCAAAGCAGCAACGGCAGTACGATATTGAGCATCGAGATTAGCATCAACCTCGTCGAAGATAACCATAGGCGAACTTTCTGTTTGTTGAAGAGCGAAGATCAGGCACAAAGCACACAAACCTGAGATTTAGAAAGTTAGTACAAGAAAAGGATGTAGAGATGATGGTGACTTGGATATAGACTTACTCTTCTGTCCACCACTGAGTTGCTGGATACGCTGCTGCTCGTCGAACTGCTTCGAGTTGAACGAGACACTGATACCGACACCAGTGTAGTTTTCGACCTGTCCGCGCTGCTCTGGGTCCGACTCCTCGGCATCTTCCTTGCGGCGATCTGCGCGGCGTTGGATGACAAGACGGCCGTGGCCAGCAGGTACCAGCTTCTCGAAGATAGTGGCAAACTCCTTGGACACCTGTTTGAATGTACGTTCGATGGCTTCGTCTTTCCGTTGATCCAAATGGGCGACAAGCTCCTCGATCGAATCCTGAGACGCCTCAAGCTCCTTGCGACGCTTCATAAGCTGGTCTTGCTGCTGAGTAAAAGCATTGTACTGCTCAAAAGCCTTCTTGTTGACATGCTTGTACTTCTTTAGTGCTTCGTTCACACGTTTGAGGCGAGATGTGATCTAGATGATTGTGTTAGCTGACTTCACTATGCATTGTTTCGTGTATGCTGGATATACATACCGTCTTGGTCTCCATCGACTCATACTTTTCAAACGCCTCTTCTGGCAATACACCGAGATCGCGGATGTTCTTAGCACAGTCAGACAGTTGTTGAGTAAGCATGGCCTTTCGATGCAGGCTCTTATCGATTTTCTTCTGTTGTTTTTCGAGCTGTGCGGCAATCTCTTGTTGTGCCCGCTCCAGTTCCGCCTTCTGTTGATGAAGTTCTGCCACCTTGGCCTGGAGATCATCTAGTTGTCTGATAGTAGACTGAAGGATTTGCTCAGTAGTAGCGGACTGCTTCTGCAGTTTCTTGAGCTCACGCTGGGCTTCTTGGATAGAGCCACCAGCGCCAGAACCAGATGCACCCTCGAAGGCGAGACTAGTCAGTTGGTCAAGTGTTGGCTGTAGCTTATGACGCAGATCAATCTCAAGTGCCTGTTTACGCGATTCTAGTTCGCGACGTCTAGCGCTGAGTTCATTCCAGTCTCTTTGCATTTGGACCATATCCTCGTCTAGTTTCTGTAGTAGATTCTCTTCTTCGGTCGTCAGTGCCTTCTTGAATTCAGCCGCCAGTTCAGCTTGATGAGCCTCGAGGTTGCCCATGAACTCCTGAAGATTACGGTCCATACGGTTGCGACGTCGGATAGCCTCGTCCAGCTGGTTGCGCTGGACTTCGATCTGATTGACGTGTGATGAAAGATTGTTTCTAAGAGGTTCAAGGCCACGATCCATTTGATTTAAGTCTTGCTCCGCTTTGCGCAGTTCACCCATCGCTTGGGAAATTTCTTGGTCCAGCGCCTCAACCTTGTGGCGGGTCTCATCAGACTGTTGTAACAGACGCTCATACTCGCCCCGCCATTTGCTCACAGACTTCACTGTATCTAAGCGGGACTTCCTAGGATCGACATAACCACCAGTCATAGCACCGCGTTTGCTCGTAGTATCACCATCCATAGTAATACCATCTACGTGGTGGCTACGGGCATATTGGCCAGCGACATTGAGGTTGGGGCACAGGATAGTCCGTCCAAAGACTTGCTGGAAAGCCTTCTCATACTTCGGGTCGTAGTTGATTTTGCTCAAGATAGGAATGGCATCATCGGCCCGAGGCATGTCGATTCTTCTAGGCTTCAGGCGGTCCAATGGCATGAATGTCACACGGCCGCCCTTTTGGCTTTGTAGAGTGCTCATTATTTGAGTAGCAGTCTCAGAACTATCGACGACATAATGGAACAGACTGGCACCAGCCACCTGCTCTACTGGTAGTCTGTAAGCGTCGGGCACATCTAGAAGCTCAGCGAGAGTTCCATAGGCGCCAGGAATATCTTGATCAAGCTTCATACGGCGGATAGTGGCCAAACCACGGGCCGTAGCACTATCCATAGATTGAGACAACTCCCGCTCCGAGTTCTCCCGCTCATTTCGCGCATCAGACAAGATAGACTCTAGCTTGTCATCTTCTCTACGCAGAGAACGCCGGGTGTCTTCAAGCTTGTCGAGAGCATCACGAGCGAGAGCAAGGTTCTCAACCTTGGAACTACGTTCGTTACCCCATCCGTTCAAAGTCTCACGCAGCTCGGAAACAGCAACTTCTAGTTGGGTGATACCAGTTGTGATACGTTGAACTTCTTCGTCTGCCTCTGCTCGGTGGGTATTCTGGCTATTGATGTTCTGTGTCAAGTCTTGGATTTCCTTCCGCAGCCAGTTGTCACGCTCGTTCTTGTTGCGGAACTGAGAGCTACGAGACTGCTTGGTAAGCAGTCGAGACCTTACCACGTCTGCGGCATCAAGGTTTTTGCGTGTTTCCTCCTCTGCAGATTTACGGCGATTGTACTCTGGAATGATAGATGCTAGTTCCTTCTCTTTGATGCTGATCTCGTGTTTTATAGAAGCGAGTTGTTGTTCTTGGTGTTTGCGAGTCTGTTGTTCAACAGATTGGCTGTCGGTTAGAGCCTTGGCAGTGAGCTCTGCCTTTGCCAATGCCTTGGCAGTATCACGGCGGTCTTCTTCAAATTGTCGCTTGTCGATTTTCAGAAGGTCGATTTCACGGGTAAGGCGGTGGATCTCGGTCTCCATCTTATTGATGGCCTTTTCTCCTTGAATGAAGCTAGACCGGCACTCTTCAGTGCTATCCTTGCTTTGGTCTCTGAGTTGTTCGATTTGGTCCAAAGCCTCCTGGAGTTCGACCTGTTCACTATGGAAAAAGGCATACTCGAGACATCTACGTTCACGGTCCTTGTCTTGGAAGCCACGGAGCTCTTCTTTTTCTTCCTCTAGCTCCTTCAGACGCTCGTCGATGTACTTGAGCAGCTCGTCAATTTTCTCACGCTTGTTGTTTGTGTCGTGCATGATTTTGAGTGATTCTGTACGGCGTGCCTCGTAAACTTGTGTACCGGCAACCTCCTTGAGGAGATTCAAACGATCCGACTCCTTCATGCTAGTGAGTGCTGTGACCCGACCCTGGGGAACAATGTAGTATGGGTTTGATCGCGAGAAACCAGCGGCTTCCAGCAGGTTAGTGACATCGGACTTTGTGACGACCTTGCGGTCAACCGAGTATTCGTCCTTTTTGAGACCGATAGTGCGACGGAGAACAACTTCGGGGTGGCCGGTCGGGAAACGGTCATCTGAGTTGTCGAATATGATTTCGACATAGGCAGACATGACAGCAGCACCAGAGCCCTCGTGGAGAAGGGCCTGGCGCTCTTCGCGGCTCATCTGGGTGTAGGCATCGCTGAGCACAAATCGAATAGCAGCGAAGAAGTTACTTTTTCCCGCACCATTACGGCCGACAATGACGTTTGTACCGGGCGAAAAGGGCTCGATGACGATTTGCTCCTTGTAACTATGGGGAGATCATCTGGTTAGCAAGTGCAATGCGCCGTGCGCAATTGGGGTGGGAGGATGATATATTCAAACACACCTTTTGAAGCCTTGGATGATGATTTGCTTGATATACATGGTGGGCTGTTGTGTAGACGAAAGACGCCTCACTTCGCCGACAATCCGAGGAAATCGATGTCGTCACCTAGAGTGTATGCGCAAAGAAGTTTGGTGGGCGTCAGGATCGCGAGTTTGAAATGAACCGTAGCTGAATATTATGATTACTAGCCGCCGTGTCGCTATCCTGCGTTTAGCTCCGATTGTAGTTGTCGTGACCGATTAAGCTGGTTCCTGTTGATATTATTGCAGCGCTGGTATTATTGCTGGTGGCGCCAGGATGGGCGTGGAGGGTATCAATCTTGCTTTACAGGGCAGGCTAGGCTGAACATGGCATGTTTTAGTTGCTTTTGCGACCTTCAGCCTTCCGCTACTTCCCAAATCCGTAGCACCAAAAACGCGTCAAGGCGGCCAGAGTTCGCGTTACGCTGGGCGCGACCAAACAAGATCAGTCAGCCTATATTTGTATATGTTTCATTCCCCAAAAAAAAGTATTTACTCTTTAACATCTACAGGCTATGTTTTTCAGGCTACATGCGAAATGCGACTTTTACCTTCTTTTGACTCGGTCTTTTCCTATAATCAATTATCTACTTGTCCACTTGGATCGCCAATATCACACGACACTGTATTGAATTTGATAATCTTCTCTCGATATAATCCTGAATTTGATTTGATGATATCTAACGTCTACCTAAATCACTAAGATCGTACGACGCCGGATTAGATATAACCCTAAATAGTTAGGGTTTGGGTTTTGTGACACTACGTGACAGCTATCATGGTCGACTTCAGCATTGTAGGGGGCGGTGGCGCAGTTGGGAGCGCGTTAGACTGAAGCTACAAACTTCGGCCATCTCAATACGAGAGTTATCTAAAGGTCACCGGTTCGATCCCGGTTCACCCCATCATTCAATTTTTGTCGATTTTGTCCGTGATGATATCACGAAGTCGAGATAAATTATCTCTGTTTTTGGTGGTAAGTGACATACTTGTTTTTTGGGGTGGGTGTATGCATTGTATATATGCGCATTGACCAGACTTGGATAGATACATAATACAAGCAAGCCCCTGGTCTGATTCATTATCTCTGTTTTCCAACCCATCTTGGTTAAGTTGGTCTTCACTTCATGAAAAGAACATGATACTCAATGCTTAAAATCGACATGAGCCACAGTTTTGACTCATCGCATCATAGCAATAGTGACATCCCTTGAGAAACTCATTTTTTTTAAATCTCACTTTATTTATAGATAAACATGTATTAGTCTTCGTTTGTTTGCCTGCCATAGATTTGCTTTTGGCACCATCTGAGCTTGGCTCACCTGTTTGGGGATATTTTCTCTTTCATTGACGAAACCGTTTACGGAAAGGGACGTCTTATGTATATGCATATGGATACTAACCATATTAACTCTATACAATGATGCGGTTGTTTATCTTGTTCCGCGTTCGAATTATAGTTATCCATAATCGGATTGCTTTGACGAGATATCGAGTTCAGCCAAGTATCCGTAACCCTACTGCACGAAGAGATAGTATTTAAATGT